>JAVJIF010000804.1:0-89133 GCA_038442645.1 Agave tequilana
TGACCCAGTTTTCTGCTATGTGCTTACCCCCTTATCCCCACAAAAAGGCAATATCGCATGGGCATAGTTTTGTATTGCGGTATTGTCTTTGTGAGGTGGCTCTGTATGAAGTGACTAGAGGCGCGTGCGTGACACACATTTAATGCTCATCAAGCATTAAACTTTTGGGGCTGAAAGTTTGTCCTCCTATTGCTATTTTTTCGTCCACCATGAGTTGATCAACAAATTTATTTAATAAAGGGAATTTTGCTAGAGATCTTCCATTGTTGTAGCATTTAATACCATGTAGGATAATTGTATGTTATTTGCTATTGAGTGGACACTTTATCATTTTGGATAATGATTTCTCCAAGATTTTTAGTGAAAAAATATTGGTAATAGTGAATTTGGAGGGAGAAATAGAGATAATAGAGAATGTGGAGGAAAAAACCTAGGTTGGACAGGTACTTTTCCCACCGATTTTTTTCCCACCGTTTTTGATCCTTCCTCTCTATAAGCACCACATAAACATTATATTGTTGTTCTTCCCGCATTTCTATCTCCTGTGGTTTTTCTTTCTTCTTTGTTCTTCCTCGCATTTCTATCTCCTGTAGGTTTTTCTTTCTTCTTTCTTCTTCTTCTCTGCTATCACAACATTTATTGTCAATAGATTCAAAAATAAATCTTATACTTTGTTGTGTGTTGTTAGCTTTACAGATGGAGATGCTGCTTTTTGTGTACTTAAAAGATGGGCAAACATCACCTTCAAGATGGAAGTGTCCAACTTGTTGGATATTCTCGTGTGCTCCTTAAATCTGTATTACACGCTTTGAGCAGCAACCCTTTTTTTTGGTTGAACAACGACAAAGAAGTTGAATATTTGCTTCAGATTAGCCAGAGATATTATTGCAGAGATGTAAGTGTCTATGCAAAGGGTGACGATGCTTCCAATGTCTCAAATCTGTCCCGAGGCAAGCCAAAGTAAGATTTTTTTTCAAAGTTGGACGTTTTTTTGTTCAATCCTCGTATTTGTGTTTGCTATTGTTCTTGTTTTGTCCACATTTGGTGATATCTCATTACCTCTCTTTATATCATAAAAATACGTAACTTTTTTTAGTTGCTTCCATTAACGCTTAATCTGATCAATTATAGATCAACTTGTCCATATTATTGTAAGTATATCCACCTATAGGTCAACATATCCACCTATGGGTCAAGTTGTCCACACTAAGGATACCTTGCCCACCTATGTAACAATCACTGTAGTTTGTCCACCTAAGCAACAATTTGTCCACTTATAACGTAAATTGTCCACCTATGTCTGTTATTTTGTTCTTTATTTTCTACAGCCCACTGGTAATGTGTACCCAAAAATCACAGAATATAGCGGAACCCACTGTCTCTCGTATCGACGGTCAATATGTGTTGCTAGCAAAAGACATGATCAATGATACCATCCATTTCCTCGCTTGGTGGCATGATGTGATCCAAGGTGTTGGGCAACAACTTGACGACGCAAAAGATGTTAGGTTGACATGATTACTACTCCAAAGCGAGAATTTGTGTATGAGTTTCGTGAAGAATGAGAAAACAAGGGTCACAATTTAGTGCATTCATATGAAAGACAAACATTGCCCTTGGAGGCTTCACGCATCACCGATGCCCCATACCAGTATATTTGCTATAAAATCTTCAACTATATTCATACACGTGGTAACAATATGGCTATAGATAGGCACAAAAGAGCATTCAGGAAATAGATAACATCCCTTCTCTAGACTCTCTTAAAGCCCGGCCAACATAATAGACCCATCAATGATAAAAAAAGGAGTTGAAGGCTCAATATGGGGTGGAGGTTAATTACCACACGATTCGGTGGGGGAAAGAGTTGTCACAAAGTGAGCTCTATGGAAAGCCGTGACACTTCTATGCCTCCTACGCCAGTACGATTATCGTCTACATATACATATTACTGTCCATATTTAACCAGATTTGTCCACATTTAACTGGTGTTGTTAACATGTAACTGGTTTTTCTCACACTTAAAACTGAGTTTGTCCACTTGTACTTGTTTTCTGTTCATATTTAACTCGGTTTGTCCCCCCTCAGATCTCGACCTTTCTGCTTTCTTCCCAAACTAAACAATCTTTACATGTCGATCATCAATGTAATCTTGGCTCAATTCAGGAACATCGAGAAGGCCAGCTGGGTCTGGCCAACTTATTCGAAGAACTCGAGGAGACACAATTAAAGCGATATTAGACCGTTGCAGATAATCTTGGTTAGGTCGCTGGTCAACGAGTCTAAATCTGATATTAAAGGATATATGTGGAAAGCAGCAAACCACTGCATCGAGTGGCTAGATTCACAAGAAACAAACTCGGTTGTGTATGTTTCAGTTGGAAGCATCGTGATTCTGACAAAAGACGAATTGGTCGAGATGGTGAACAGGCTTTTAAGCTGCGACCAGGATTTTTCCTGGTCGTGATAGAGAAGAACCAGAATTTTTTTACCTAAAGATTCATGTAGAGCATTAAATAGAGAGGGATAGTGGTCTCTTAGAGCTTGCATGAGCGAGTTCTAGCTCACGGGTTAGTTTCGTGTTTTGCGATGAACTGCGGGTGGAACTTTACGCTAGAGGTTTTGTTAGCCCGGTGCCCATGACCACGTTCCCTCATTAGGGTGATCTAATGTCGAATGCCAAGTTTATGGTGGATGTTTACATGGTCGGGGTGAGGCGACAACATCAGTGGAGAGAGGGATCTCGAGATGTGTGTCGATGAGGTAATAAAGGGGGTAAAGGCCGAGAGGATGAGGGACAGGGCGACGGAGTGGAAGGAGGCGGCGAGGCCGGCGATGGCCGAGAGCTGGTCGTCGGGACTGAAAAATTCAGACGTTTATCAATGAGATCACGACCAAGCCAGTCGTTGAGCAATGGACGAGTAATAGATCACATCTGACAGTGTAAATTATATGTTTGATAGGTGCATTGTCCAAATCTAATGGAAGTATATGCTTTCTTAATGCATATAAAAGTTGTCTAGGTCAACTCATCGTATTATTATCACGTGGATGATGTGTGTGTATCTTATTTTTCAAGATTTGTTATTTTCATATCCTTATGTTTATCTCACGTGTCTCTTCTAAAAATCCATTGGAGCTTGCCATTACTTTCTGGACAACTAAGCGAGTAGTACATAATTTTTTCATATCTTTTTTTTTAGAAGAAAACGGGTCCGAAAGTCTGGTCCATTTGTTATATAAATGAAAAAGCATATTATAAAGCAAGAAACAACCCCTTACCAAGCATGTGAAGACAGTAATAAAAATAACAAAGGTAACAACTAAAAAATACAACAAGAGAAGAACTAGCAAAACTGGACGAGATGTTTCCTCCAATTGTCTGAGAAGAATAAAGCCCGGTGGGAGACTTCTGCTGCTGAGATTTGTTTTTAGTTAAAGATTCTTAAATTGCACTCTATTCAAATGGACCAGACGACGAATTGGACGCGGATGTCCCAACTTTTTCGAATGGCACAAGGGATGCACAAAGTCTGCAAGTCTCCCACATATAACCGAGAGATGTAGGCCAAGATGAAAAGTTTAGACCAGTCATAATATGATGCCAAACTTGCCAGGAAAAGTGCAAAATAAGACGATATGGGTGGATGATTCTGGATAATTTCCACAAAAAAAAAAAAATGTACAATGATAGCGGCCCTGATGTAGATAGACTCCAGTAGACAATCTTTCACGGATATCCAACCACATGTTAATCTTTACTTGAGGTAGGACGCCGCCTTCCATAAAGTCTTTGCCGCTTTGTCTGTGGTTGTTGAGGTTTCAATAAATAATATTGAGATCTGACGATAAAAGTAGCAGAGGAACCAATTTTCCAAATCGGTCGGTCTGGAGCATCATGGATGTGTAGACGAAGTGTCCGAAGTAAAGCAACCAACATTTGAAGCCGTATTGGGGAGAGAGGGTTGCAAAAGGTTAGAGCCCGGTCATTGCCTTGAATTTGCGAACTAACCTAAGCTTCTTTATCAAATGCCATCTCAAAAAGGCTAGAAAAGGCATTGACAAGAGAAACATCTCCAATCCAACAATCCTTCCAAAAATTCACTAAGAAACCTTTCCCACATCTTAGTGTTTGACCAAGTGTGAAGGCATTAGCTGCTTTAAGAACACATCACCAGAAAGGGAAGACTTGTCCCGGGAGCTTCTCGTGCAAATCCAGAGGCATGTTTCGACGATGGAAATTGTAATGAACTAATTGAACCCAAGGGGATTGATGATTTGAATAGGCTCAACCACCATTAAGAAAAAGGGAGCATTAATGTCTCTCAGACACCGAATCCTAAGTCCACCCGTGCTACGTGGGGAGCAAAGAATATCTCAACTAATCAAACATTGTCCTCCGGTAACATTGTGATCCCTTTTCCAGAAGAAAGCATGTCTCAAACGATCTAAGTGGTCTATCACCCATTGGGGTGGAAAGAAGAAAGACATGCCACAGAGAGGGAGGAAGAATCAAGTTGATAAGAATTAGTCTACCCCCCCCCCCAATATAGAGAATGATCCTTTCAAGAAGCCAATCTTTTTTCTATTCTGTCAATGAAAGGCTGCCAGTGCACTTTAGAGGGGGTGGTCGGCTTGAGGGGGAGTCCAAAATAAGTGAAATGTAAGCTCCCTAATCTGTAGTGTAGCATAGCAGAGACATGAGACAGAACCAATTGGGTAGGCCCAAGTTTGTAGATGGTGACTTTATAAAAGTTAATGGAAAGCGCTGAGAGTAAATCAAAATTGTATGTCAAAATCTTAACCCTTTTGATGGAGACGAGGCCAGAAGGGAGAAGCATGATAGTATCATCAGCATATTGCAAACTGAAATTCCCAGATTCTATGGACCAATTTTTTGAATAGATCCTCCCTCATACACAATTCTTAGAATGCGTGAACGAACATCCACCCCTACTACAAACAGATATAGGCAAAGAGGGTTGCCTTGTCTTAGCCACACACCGGAACGTGGTACCAGATTGGCCATTGATGAGAACAGAGGAGAACCTGAAAGTAAGAGAAGAGAGAACCAGCCACAACATTATAAGAAAAGACCAGTTAATCATATCAAAAGCTTTAGCAAAATCCAACTTAAGGAAGAATGTTGAACACTTATGTTTAGTGCATGCAAATATGATTTCTGGGCAGAACCACACTGTCTAGAATAGAACTTCCATGACTGATAGCTGATGATTGATGGAAGCATGAATTTGTAAATTAGTCAAAGTATGTGTGCTTTGGCTTTCTCGATACTTCCGTTATAGCATGGAGGCTAAACGAGTTGAATCCACAGGTATGGGAGTCGATAGAAGCATTAACAGTTCGTGTCGCGTGATTGTTAACAAGTTCTTCAACGTTTCAAAGAATCAAAGAAAAAGGAAAGCAACCAGAAGTGGAAGGAGGAGAAGGAGATGAAAAACATAGAAGAAACGATAAAAAGTGATTGTTGAAAATGGGTTTTCAGAACAGAACTAAAAGAAAAAGAAAATCTCATGGCTACTAACTACTAAATACTCCACTAGCCATGCTAACCTCTTAGTGATAGTTGCCTCACATGGATCCTTGGCTATCACTAATCCTTGGCTTCAAGAGACGTTAAAAAGTATAGTCCATAAGATTGTTCTCCACATCCAAACCACATTAATAATGTGCAAGCTACTAGTATCCATCAAAACTGATTAGAGGCAAGTATGAAATAAAGCAAACATTGCAAGTTAGCTTGTTAGTGAGTTAGGAGTTAGAATCCATCATCATGAGCCATCAATGGCTCTTGCAAGAGCAATGTCTTATAAAGACTATTAGATTCATGTGGATTATCAAGTAAGTATTAGATGATTAATGGTTAGTAGTTAGATTACCATGAGAGAAAAATAGCTAAGCATCATGTATAAGTAGAGAGAAACTATGAAGGAAAGGAGGAAGCGTTTTTAAATGTGTCACTCATCTAGTATATCAACACTCTCTTTCTCTCCTGAATCAATCTCTGCCACAATATATGATCTAAAAAGAAAAGAAAATACAAAGAAGAAGAAAATCTGCATTAAGCTACACTAAAGAAGAGAAATCCTAACCTACTGCTCTCTAACCTCTCGTTTCGACCTCCAACATGGGGTATATAGGCAAAAGAAACATCTAAAAGACAATACGGAACCACGCGTCAAAGATCAGGGTTGCCGCGAGAACGCAGCAAATGCCACATTTTCGTGGCTTGATCAGGGCCAGAGGCCCTCATCTTTTTCCAGTGTCTCATTTTGATTCTAGGAGCTTCTGATATTTCTGATTTTGTGTAATTTGAACTTATATTTCCAGATTCATCCTCACTTTCGGGATTCAATGTATCTTTTAGAAGCTCTCTTACTTGGTCTCTAAGAAATCCAGATTAATTACCCAAAAATGTGTTTAATAAAGCTCTTATTGTAACTTTGCCCTTTTTGTTCATTATCTGCACTAGAGAACATAACACGGGTTATTAAGTAGTATTATATTATAAATAGGGCAGAAATGTGATGATAAAATACAGATTTAGGACTAATCACACCCTCACACTTATCTTTTGCTCGTCTTGAGCAAAATAAGAAAAAAGAAAAACTAAACTTCGAATGTTATTACACCACAAGTGACGTGATTGCACTGAGCGTGTACAACAAGCCTTTAAACCTCTAGATTTCTCTTAGATGAGGAGTTACAATCTCTTGAGGATTTTCAGTAGATTACAACCACAAAATCCATAAAAAAAGAATAAAAATGTTAGTATTTTTTGAAAACATATTTTGTAAGACAGAAAAATTTCAAAACATTTTTTATAAAAATTAAGTGATCTAAGGTCTTAGGTTACCCTAAACTATTCATCCTTAATTGAGTCTCCATGTAAGGACTTGTTAACAATCAGAGTTAAGAAATCAATACTAAATTGATTATTTGATCTTTCATAAAACCTACACTAAGCATATTTTTGAATTTTAACTTGGACTATGATATCATTATTTTATTTATTTTTTATATATTTTTCTTTTAACTTTATTAGGCTTCCTAGTCTATCCATGTATTGAGTCTTTAACCAATGACTTCAAAATCAGACGATCTTAGGACCTAGATGAGAAAACATCCCTCGGATTTAAGAATTCGAGTAAACAAGACCACAAAACTAAAGGAGTTTTTTGTCTTGACCACTGTTAGGCGTGACTAATCATACTTCCTAAGGCACAATTAACCAGCTTAATTAGTGGCCAAATTTTTTTATAACATATATTTATTTTATTTTTTCCTTCTTCTTTCTTTTTTTCTTCTTTTTATTTATAAGGTTATTTAAATCTTAGCTTAATCCCTCAATGTATAAGTGCATATATCTCTAAGGCAAAAAAATTCAAGATTAAATTATCTTTTTAATCTTTCTTCTTACCCTAATATTCAACAATACCTCTTACTTTAATTCAAATTAAGAAATCATGATCAAGGCTTTCTTAATTCCTAAGATTAACCTAATTTTCTTAAAATGGATCACATTTTTTTCTCTTTTTTCAAAAAGTTTGTTAAGAAAAGAAAATCTTATATAAAAGAGAAAATTCTAAAAATATCCTAAAAGAAGTGAAAAAGGAAAAAAATCTAAAAACTCTACGTCAGTAGACCCTCCTCCACACTTATCTCATGATTGTTCATCAAAAGTGCATATTTTTAGTTACATTTTCATGTTTATTTCTTTTAAGCATTACTATTTAATTATATTATTGTTTACTAATGTGCATGCCTCCTTAATTAAAAAGATAAAAGAAAAGAGTTCAAAAGAAGCTCACAAGTTAAAGAGAAGCCCAAAAGCCCATCAAGCTCAAGTAAATTCAGATATTATCCTATCCTAATTCAGAGATAAAGGAGCAAATCAATTTAAATTAAGTTGCTTGATGTCCAAGTCAAAGAAAAAAGAGAGAATTCAAGCTTAAAATCGGATTTATAGATAACTGTTTTCCTAATTTATCTAGGAAATAAGGTTATTTTAAATTTCAGAATTCAAATGAAGATTCTGAGTATAGATCTCCAAATGGACGGACGAGATGAAGCCACATGCCAAACACATGCCCGACTCTACAAAGTTGCGCGCGTTTCCTATTATCGCGGAAACGCGGCTTTCCTGTAGCTGCAGGCGTGGCGGTTTGGGGGAAGTGCCTTACAAGGACTTTACTGCTAAGATCTCCTATAAATACACCTGCAAAGCAACAGAGAGAGAAAATCTCAGAAAATCAAGTTTAGGATTTTTTTTTAGATCATCTTTTCTTTCTGAATTCTCATTGTATTTTCTGGTTTTTACTTTGAAGAACATTTGTAAAGAGAAGAAGACTTTTGTACTGGATCGGCGACAATTCAATAAGGCTTCTTAATTTCTTTCATATCTTTTTTGCTCTTTAAATTGTATTCTTTTATTCTAATTTACTTTTTTATGCATCCTTTAAATACCATGCTTAATTTCACCATGAACATGAGTAACTAATTCCCCTCGTTGCTTGCTAATCTCTCCACTAACTAAACCTAGTTCTATAAGATAAATTGATTGAACTCTATGTCTATTTGAAACCCTAAGTTTAAGTTAAAATTCTTGAAGATTAGTGATTAATTAAGTTAAGCTAGTTTAAGGTTATGCTATTTAATGGTTATTTTTGGTTTATGCTTAGATGCTTTGATAACTTAATATTAAGTCTAAAATGATTTTTCTTATGCTATACTTTGAGACTTTGATAAACTAATGTTTAATTTTATTTAGTGTACTTTAATTAGGGTTTGGTTTCTATGTTACTTTTTTTGCTTGAATTTGAAGCAACACTCTAGGATTAATCTTTTTAGGTTCAATATGATGCTTATTTTTCATAAACTAGATTTTGGTTGTAGTAGATAATTAGTGGGTTATGATCTCTCTTTTTATCTAATCAACTCTTTTTATAACCATTATCTCTCTTTTCAAGTTATACATAGAAAAAACGTTCGAAAGGCTTGCATCGCATCACTCCCTGCGGATCGACCCGTTTAGCTCTTACTACAATGGATTAATTGTGAGAAAATAGAGAAACCTTTTAACTTTAACCTTTTACTTTTTACTCTATTTTTTCTGCAAATCAAATTTTTGGCGACGTTATCGGGGAGGGAACAATACAATTTTTTTTGTTAACTAAAACTTAATTTCTCTGTTTTTGTGTGCAGATTTGAAAAACAGGGAAATAAATTACAGCAAATGACATATAAGTGGTTGTAGGACTCTGCATACAAAGCAGAGCTCCTAAACCCTCAATAAGGCCACGCAAACGCGACAAAAGCCATGCAAATGCTGCCAGATTGAGTTGACTACTGACCTACTTTCTGCAAGGCTGGTTGAAATTGCTTATACTGTTCACTGCAAATGATAATTTTTCTGTTTAATACCCTACATATTTTTAATAAATTAACAGTAACCTATTTGTTGATTAACTTAAAAAATTGTTTAGACTCTTGCATCATAGGCACATTGTTGGCCCAAGGTTACAATCACCCGTCTTTAGTGTGTTTTGATGATTACAAAACATATTAGTTATTTGTACTAATATTATTTGTTGTTTAAGTGTGTTTCAGGTTTTCTATCTTGCATAGGTGTTTTTTCCCTAAAGGAAGGTGACTTGGACTCAAGACAACTCAAATTGGGCTCAAGATGCAAAATTGAAGATCAAATGGAGAAAAGCCTTCTTGAAGCCTTGAAGTCCTTAGAACATTGTAAGAATAGAATGTTAAAATTTGAGTGTAGGATACTTGGCTCTAGGATTTGCACACACACTTATTCTTTATCTTCTCTATGTTTTAAAAATGTTCATTTTTAAATTTTATGCATTAGTTTATGTATACATGTTTCCAACTTGTTTTGTATTGAAAATCTTTGTTTAAAACATGTGTAGACTAATCCTTGCATAATACTTAGCCATATATATTTTTAAAATATCTTTACAAAAAATCCCAACTTATATTTCAGCCTGTTTTTTCTGTTTCAGGCGAAACCGGTCGACCGGACAGTCGACCGGCGCCTGTGTCAGGACATGCATGGTTTGTGCATGTCTGTCGGTCGACTGGACGGTCGACCGACTGAAAGCAACTTTGCTCTCGGTTAGTTTGGGTCGACCGGGCGGTCGACCGCCTTAAGGAAACTGTGTTTCCTCAAAGGGGACGGTCGACCGGACGGTCGACCGGAGCCCAACGGCTCTTTGCCAGCAGGCCGACGGTCGACCGGACCGGTCGACCGCCAAGCCTGCTGCAGCCTAACGGCTCTTTCCTCTTTGGGCAAGTCTGAAAATCTGTTTTCTTTTTCTTCTTTATCAGAGTTTTAGAGAGTTGTTGGAGGCCTTTTGCAGGTCAAATTAGGTGTAAAGAAAAGATTTTTAACCTATTCTCTCCCTATAAATAGTGGGAAATAGGTCTTCATTGTTTACTTAGAAAAATTCTTGGTTTTCATTGTTTTTCAAGAGAAAGAGAAAAATTGTTTGAAGCTTTCATTTCCAACTCTTTTAAAGTTTGTTTTTCAGTTGTGTTTGATTGCTAATATCACTCTACAACTGAAGTTTTCTCACCACACTTCTTAGAGCCAAAAGTCCCTTTACTCATACTATAGAGAAGTTGTAAAAAGAGTGAGAGTGTTGTAAAAGAGTTTGAGAAAGAGTTTTGTGATCTTGAAGAGATCACTATTGTTCTTGTGATCCTTGTTCTTGTGGAGACAACTCCTAGGTAGAGTTCTTTGTAAGTTGTGAAGCTAAGGGCTTGGGGTCTTCGGTAGACCAAACTTGTAAGGCATCCTCGGTGGATAGTGGAAACCCTTCACGGAGGTGAAGGCGGGGACTAGAGCGGTGGCTCGAACCTCGAAACAAATCAATTGTGTTTGCGATTGCCTTGCGTTATTCTTGCTTACTATTTCTCTTGCTTTATATTGTCATCAATTATTTGTTTGAGAACTAACCCTTTTCTTTGTGCAATCTTCTCTTGTTTATTTTACTTGTGTTATTGATTGTGTGTATTTCATCATAGCATTTTATTCTTTACTTGTTCGATCATATCTCATACAACACGGTTGCATTGCGCACCTCTAACCCGTATTCAAGGGGAATTGGGAGGAAGGAGTTCAGAACCTCTCACGGGGTATTCGGCTCTTAGTCGTGTTTTGAGAGATCGTTGCATCACTCATTCAATTAAGTTTAAAAAGATCATTAGATTAGCAATTACACCTATTCACCCCCCTCTAGGTGTATTTCAATTGGTATCAGAGCTTGGACTCTAGGATTTGGCTTAACAACCTTAGAGAGATCCTCACATTGCTAATCATTTCATTCATTCTCACTTAGTAAAGATGGCCGATGGTATCAAGACACCCCCTAAGTTTGATGGACTTAACTTTCCCATATGGAAGGTTAAGATGACCGTGTTCTTGCAATTTCTAGGTAGCCGAGTTGCAAAGGCCGTGACCAAATCTTTTACCACACCCATCGGTGATGAATCTACTTGGTCCGAAATTGAGACCAAGGAGTTTGATGCCAATGTTAGGGCTCATTATGCACTCCTACAAGCCCTCAATGATGATGACATAGCTAGAGTCATCCATTGCAAATCCGCATACGAGATTTGGACCCATTTGTTAGTCACACATGAGGGGACATCACAAGTGAAGAGGGCCAAGATAGATCTTCTTCGGTCCCAATATGAAAATTTTAGCATGCAAGAGAATGAAACCATAGATGATATGGTTACAAAATTTACCAAGATTACTAATGGACTTTCTTCTCTAGGTGAGGACATCAACAATGATCAAAGAGTAAGAAAGATCATCCGGGCTCTTCCTCCTTCATGGAAAGTCAAGGCTACAACCTTGAAGGAACTCAACGACAAGGATGAGATAGAGCTAATTGGTCTCATTGGGAATCTAAAAACCCATGAGATGGAAAGGAAAGCAAGAGAGGAGATGGCTCCCTCCAAGAAGAAGACCATAGCTTTCAAAAGTCAAGCTACTCACTCCGACGAAGATGATGAAGAGAAGATGACGAAGAGCTCTCACTTCTTGTCAAGAATGTCCGGAGGATGTACAACAAGGCGAAATTCCAAGGTAGAAGGAGATGGCAAGGAGGCAAAGAAGAAAGAAAGATCATATGCTTCAATTGCCAAAAGCCGGGACACATTGTTGCGGAATGTCCGGACAAAGTGAAGCCATCCTCATCCAAGAAGCCTTTCAAGAAGAAAGCAATGAAGGCGACATGGGATTCCGAGAGCGAATCCGAGGAGGAGATCGACACCGCCAACATGTGCTTCATGGCTAATGAAAGCACAAGCAAGGTACCTTCCAAAGCCCAACGACGTAGAGGATTGTGGTATCTTGATAGTGGTTGCTCAAGGCACATGACTTGGGATATCAACAACTTTGCAACCCTATCAAGATACCATGAAGGTGGCACCGTCACCTTCGGAGATGACGCCAAGGGTAAAATCATCGGTATCGGTAATATAAAACTTGGCACATCCCCTTTAATTGAGAATGTAGTTTTAGTTGACGGCCTCAAGCATAATCTCTTGAGTGTTAGTCAATTATGTGATAAAGGTTTTGATGTAGTTTTTGATAATGTTGTTTGTAAAGTAATTGATAGAATTTCCAATGCTTGTGTGTTTTCCGGTTTTCGTGAAAGTAATGTTTATATGATTGATATGTTAAATATGTCTTGTAATATTACTTGTTTAAAAGCCCTCGATGATGACTCTTGGTTGTGGCATAGAAGATTAGGCCACATTTCTTTTGACCATATATCTAGGCTTAACTCAAAGGAAATGGTGAAAGGTATTCCTTATTTGAATTTTGAAAAGGACCGAGTTTGTGACGCATGTCAATTTGGGAAACAAACTAAGTCCTCTTTCAAGTCAATTAAGGATATCATGACATCACGTCCTTTGGAGTTGATCCACATGGATTTATTTGGCCCTACTCAAACCAAAAGTCTAAGTGGGAATAGATTTGCTTTTGTTTTAGTAGATGATTTTTCGCGTTTTACTTGAGTTTTCTTTCTTGAACATAAAAGTCAAGCCTTTTCACATTTTCAAGCCTTTAAGAAAAGAGTTGAAAAGGAAAAAGACACTTCAATAATTAGAATAAGAAGTGATAAAGGAGGTGAGTTCATTAACCTTCCCTTTACCACTTTTTGTGAAGAACATGGAATAAAACATGAACTTTCTTGTCCTAGAACTCCACAACAAAATGGAGTAGTTGAGCGAAAAAAATCGTACTTTACAAGAGATGGCTAGGACAATGCTGAGTGAATACGGTCTACCACATTATTTGTGGGCCGAGGCCGTTAATACTTCATGTTACATAGCAAATCGTGTTTTCTTGTGTAAAAATACATCTAAAACTTTTTTTGAAATGTACTTTTCTAGAAAACCAAATGTTTCTTATTTCAAGGTTTTTGGATGCAAATGTTTTGTTTTAAATACAAAAGATAATTTAGGAAAATTTGATCCTAAATCTTATGAGGCTATATTTGTGGGTTATTCTAATACTAGTAAGGCTTATAGAGTCTTCAATAGGTCATCATTGACTATTGAGAAATCTATACATGTTAAGTTTGAGGAATCTAACTTGTTTGTTAAGAATGTTGTAGAAATAGATGCTTTGCATGAAGGCTTGGAGAAAGTGACCTTGGAGGATACACCTTCTATGGGAGACAAGCCAAAGGATGATGAAGGAAGTGAAGCTAAAATACAAGAGGCTCAAGGAAATGAAGATCAAACAAATGGAGAAGAGCCCACTCAACAACTTCCAAAGGATTGGAGATACAATCCACATCATCCCAAGGACCTCATCATAGGTGAAGTATCAAAAGGGGTAACAACTCGCTCTAAACTTCATGACTATTGTGGACATTATGCATTTATTTCTCATGTTGAACCCAAGAACGTCCTCGAAGCCGAGGCCGATTCATATTGGTTGCTAGCTATGCAAGAGGAGCTCAATCAATTTGAGCGCAACCAAGTTTGGCACCTTGTTCCTAGGCCCCACGATAGACCAACAATTGGTACTAAGTGGATCTTTAAGAACAAGTTGGATGAATCGGGTAACGTTGTTAGGAATAAAGCTAGGTTAGTTGCCCAAGGTTACACTCAAATCGAAGGAATCGATTTTGAAGAAACCTTTGCACCCGTAGCACGGCTTGAAGCCATACGGATGACACTAGCATTTGCCTCATATAAAGATTTTAAATTGTTTCAAATGGATGTTAAAAGTGCTTTTCTAAATGGTTTTATTGAAGAGGAGGTGTATGTTGAACAACCCCCCCCGGGTTTGTTGATCCTACACATCCGGATTTTGTATTCAAATTAGATAAAGCTCTTTATGGTTTAAAACAAGCCCCTAGGGCTTGGTATGAAAGACTTTCTTCATTTTTGATTTCAAATGGTTTTAAGAAAGGTAAAATTGATACAACCTTGTTTACAAAACATGTAGAAAATGATATTCTTATTGTGCAAATTTATGTAGATGATATTATTTTTGGTTCTACTAATGAATCTCTTTGCCAAGCTTTTGAATCATGCATGAAGGACGAATTCGAGATGTCTATGATGGGGGAGCTCAACTACTTCCTTGGACTCCAAATCAAGCAACGGAAGGATGGGATATTCATCAATCAAGCCAAGTACACAAAGGAACTAATCAAGAGGTTCGGGCTTGAAGAATCTAAAGTAAGCAAAACTCGCATGGCAACAACTACAAAGCTTGATAAGGATGAATAAGGTAAAAGTGTAGACATTAAATTATATCGTAGCATGATAGGTAGCTTGCTTTATTTGACGGCTAGTAGGCCGGATATTATGTTTTTCCGTTTGTCTTTGTGCACGTTTTCAATCTTGTCCTAAAGAATCTCATATAATTGCGGTTAAACGCATAATTAGATACCTAAAGGGCACTATTGAAATGGGTTTGTGGTATCCGAAAACCGGCCAATTTACAATGACGAGTTTTTCGGATGCCGACTATGCGGGTTGTAGGGTAGATAGGAAGAGCACAAGTGGAACATGTCAATTCTTAGGTAATTGTCTTGTATCTTGGTCTTCCAAAAGCAAAATTCGGTAGCCCTTTCAACCGCCGAGGCGGAGTATGTTGCAGCCGGAGCTTGTTGTGCACAAGTTCTTTGGATGAAACATACTCTCCTTGACTATGATTTACACTTTGATCATGTTAAAATATTTTTGTGATAATACTAGTACTATTCACATGACAAAGAATGCAAATCAACATAGTAAAACCAAACACATTGACATTAGGTATCACTTTCTTAGAGATCATTATGAGAAAGGTGATATTGATATTGATTATGTTTCTACCAATTTTCAACTTGCCGATATTTTCACTAAACCATTGGATTATGCTAGATTTTCATTTATTTGTGGTGAGTTGAATGTATGTATGATTGATTCTTAAAATATTTTAGTTTGTTCGTTTTGTTATGTTTTAACCCTTTTTGATGTATGACAAAAAGGGGGAGAAAAATATATAAGTTTAAATTAAGGTGTATAAGTTTAAATTAAGGTGTTTAAGGTGTTTATTTCTTGAAGTTTTAAGGAGAAAAGTATTTGAGAAAAAGATAAGTTTTGGTTTTTGTCTTGTGTTTTTGACAAAACTTGTGTATTGGTATTTTCAATGCTTGCTTTATGTTTGTTTTTCTCATATATAGCATTGTTTGAGGGGGAGCTTTCCAAGCTCTTCTTCCATTTGTTGTTTAATAACTCATATGTTTTGTCATCATCAAAAAGGGGGAGATTGTTGGCCCAAGGTTACAATCACCCGTCTTTAGTGTGTTTTGATGATTACAAAACATATTAGTTATTTGTACTAATATTATTTGTTGTTTAAGTGTGTTTCAGGTTTTCTATCTTGCATAGGTGTTTTCTTCCCTAAAGGAAGGTGACTTGGACTCAAGACAACTCAAATTGGGCTCAAGATGCAAAATTGAAGATCAAATGGAGAAAAGCCTTCTTGAAGCCTTGAAGTCCTTAGAACATTGTAAGAATAGAATGTTAAAGTTTGAGTGTAGGATACTTGGCTCTAGGATTTGCACACACACTTATTCTTTATCTTCTCTATGTTTTAAAAATGTTCGTTTTTATATTTTATGCATTAGTTTATGTATACATGTTTCCAACTTGTTTTGTAATGAAAATCTTTGTTTAAAACATGTGTAGACTAATCCTTGCATAATACTTAGTCATATATATTTTTAAAATATCTTTACAAAAAATCCCAACTTATATTTCAGCCTGTCTTTTCTGTTTCAGGCGAAACCGGTCGACCGGACAGTCGACCGGCGCCTGTGTCAGGACATGCACGGTTTGTGCATGTCTGTCGGTCGACTGGACGGTCGACCGACTGAAAGCAACTTTGCTCTCGGTTAGTTTGGGTCGACCGGGCGGTCGACCGCCTTAAGGAAACTGTGTTTCCTCAAAGGGGACGGTCGACCGGACGGTCGACCGGAGCCCAACGGCTCTTTGCCAGCAGGCCGACGGTCGACCGGACCGGTCGACCGCCAAGCCTGCTGCAGCCTAACGGCTCTTTCCTCTTTGGGCAAGTCTGAAAATCTGTTTTCTTTTTCTTCTTTATCAGAGTTTTAGAGAGTTGTTGGAGGCCTTTTGCAGGTCAAATTAGGTGTAAAGAAAAGATTTTTAACCTATTCTCTCCCTATAAATAGTGGGAAATAGGTCTTCATTGTTTACTTAGAAAAATCCTTGGTTTTTATTGTTTTTCAAGAGAAAGAGAAAAATTGTTTGAAGCTTTCATTTTCAACTCTTTTAAAGTTTGTTTTTTCAGTTGTGTTTGATTTCTAATATTACTCTACAACTGAAGTTTTCTCACCACACTTCTTAGAGCCAAAAGTCCCTTTACTCATACTATAGAGAAGTTGTAAAAAGAGTGAGAGTGTTGTAAAAGAGTTTGAGAAAGAGTTTTGTGATCTTGAAGAGATCACTATTGTTCTTGTGATCCTTGTTCTTGTGGAGACAACTCCTAGGTGGAGTTCTTTGTAAGTTGTGAAGCTAAGGGCTTGGGGTCTTCGGTAGACCAAACTTGTAAGGCATCCTCGGTGGATAGTGGAAACCCTTCACGGAGGTGAAGGCGGGGACTAGAGCGGTGGCTCGAACCTCGAAACAAATCAATTGTGTTCGCGATTGCCTTGCGTTATTCTTGCTTACTATTTCTCTTGCTTTATATTGTCATCAATTATTTGTTTGAGAACTAACCCTTTTCTTTGTGCAATCTTCTCTTGTTTATTTTACTTGTGTTATTGATTGTGTGTATTTCATCATAGCATTTCATTCTTTACTTGTTCGATCATATCTCATACAACACGGTTGCATTGCGCACCTCTAACCCGTATTCAAGGGGAATTGGGAGGAAGGAGTTCAGAACCTCTCACGGGTATTCGGCTTTTAGTCGTGTTTTGAGAGATCGTTGCATCACTCATTCAATTAAGTTTAAAAGATCATTAGATTAGCAATTACACCTATTCACCCCCCCTCTAGGTGTATTTCACACATGTCTATTTAAATTTTTTTAATTTCTTGTTGAAAAGTGTTGGAGACTAGGTACATTCATATTGTACCTAGACTAGGAAGCACCCTTAGCTGATTTACTGCTTTTGAGTGAATTCTTTTCTATTTGTTTGTACAAGTGTACTAAATCATCTAAAGGGCAAAACCTAAATAACATAAGGTGGGGACGTCATTTCCTTGGCCCACAAACCATCTTCCTTACATTCACAACCTAACTCTAATTTAAAATTTACTAGATGTTAGCCATAGAATAACTCAGACTCACTAGGAGATTGACTAAAGGAGAAAGTTTTTAGACTTAACTCTTGCCAAATTGGTGACTAGGTAGGGGATTGAGAGGCGAAACCTTGAAGGTCAGTGGTTTAGCTTAATTAGGCCCGTCTTGACGGATACCTTCCACCAATCTTGCCACCTACCTGGTGTTCAGGGGGGGAAATTTGGAGGTGATATTGCAAAGTTTCCTTGAATCAATGAAAAGTTACAATAGCCCAAATTCTAACTACAAGAGAGAGAAGACACTCAAGCTCAGATCTTCTCTTTGTTTAAGGCTAGATTCTTTGCGTAGCGATGGAATGTGAATCTTATTTTTTGTTGACCAGGTGAACGTCAAGCTTCTTCAGAATTATTCTCCTTGGACACAGATAGAGTAGCACAGCTCCTATCCAATGAAATGTCAAAAATATTTAGGCAAAAACTTGAACTCAGCAAGTTTATGTAGAAGAGTTGAACTCTTTGTAAAGCTAAACTTCCTCAGCTAGAAAAATCTCTCCTCTTCAATAGCAACTCTCGCTATTTATAAGGGTTGTAGGGGTAAAGCTGCTCCCTAAAAATTCTCCATAATGGGGTTAACTCCCCTCATTACGTGGTCAGTACTTGACTCAGTAATGAGGGTAGTTATAACTGAGACGCACGACTCCTCTGTAGTCGAGACACGGGCTTGAGCTCTGCGTTTGGCCATGCAGGGCGCGGGTCTCGAGCTTTGCGTCTGGAATGCGGGCTTCAAGCTCTGCATCTGAGACGCGAGTTTCGAACCCAGCGTCTTGGCATTAAAGTGATGCTGAGACGCGGGTGTTTAGCTCGAGAAAAATTTGAAAAATCGTAATAAAATTTCCTTGAATCAATTGAAAGATTATAACAATCTCAAAAATTCTGATTACAAGAGAGAGAGAAAATATTCAAGCTCAAATATTCTCTTTATTTAATGTTAGGTTTTTGATGTAGCGGTAAAAAGTGAATCTTGTTTTCTTTTGACCGGGTGAACGTTACTGTCTTCTGGGAATCTTCTTCTCGGACTATGGACGGAGTAGCGTAGCTCCTGTCCAATGAAATCTCAAAAAGACTTGAGGCAAAAAAAACTTGTACTCAGCAAGTTGTTATAAGAGTTGAACTTTTTATCAGTATTCCTCAGTTCTGATCAGAGATTCAATCCAAAATCTGCTATCTAATCTTCGACCAGATTCTGACCAAATTCTCACCGAATTCTCTCACCCCTCTAAAATAACCAACTGAGCTATTTATAGGGGTTTTTAGGGGTAAAACTGTCCCCTGAAAACCCTCCATAATGAGGGTTAACTGTCCACATTACGTGGGTGATAACTGACCCGATAACGAGGGTAGTTACAGCTACAACGCAGGGCACTTCTGCAGCTGAAACACGGGTTTTTAGCCTCGCGTTTTGGCGTTATAATGTTCTTGGACGCCAGCTTCAAGCTTTGCTAGATGCGGGCTTCGAACTCTGCGTTTTGAGATTGCAATGATGTTGAGACGCGGGCCTCGAACCCTGCGTTTTGTAGTGAAGCTGGGACACGGGATTCAAACTTTGCGTCTTGATCAATACAGTGACGGGGAGACGCGGAATCCAAGCTCCTTGCATCTTGGCACTATAGTGGTGTGGAGACGCGGGCTTCAAGCTCTGTGTCTTAGCAATTACAATGAAGCTGGGACGCGGACTTCTATCCTCGTGTCTTGGTACCGTAGTGATGTTGCGACACGGGCTTCAAGCTCCGCGTCTTGGCATTATATGAGTGGTTATGGTTAGCCTCGCATCTAGAGTATAGACTCTGCTCTCTGATGACTTGTCCTCAGTGATTTTTAGACAGTCTACAGAACCCCTTCCAAAGTTTTCTAAACTTCGTGGTTGACTGAGATGGGTTTTGAAATACTTTGGATTTTTTTCTGCTGGTAGTAACCTCTCAAGATTAGACTGGCAATCTTCTGGGATACTTTTAGCTCGATTTTCTCTGAGTTTTGATCTTCGTGAGTGTACTGTTAAACCCTTTGAAGTCACCAGAAATAATCCCTATGAGTGTTTGGATACGCAGTCCAGACCTCCTTGGTGCTCTGAGCTGGTGATTGGTATACTGTTGAACCAGGAAAAATAGTCATATGCTTGTGCCAGTGTACTGTTGAACTGATTGCAAAAGTAAAAACTGAACGCCAGTCTTGTAGATGTCGAGGTCATGTTGCCTTGGAGAGGCAGACCTCGTCTAAAGTAGAAACGCGACTCTCATTTATTGGAAAGATACGAACATCAAGGTGGAGACGAACCTTTAACTTTGTTGAAGTAACGCAGACTTCAAGGTGAATATGCGGTCTTCTTATTGTTGAAGAAACGTGGCTCTGCTGTTTTGTCAAGACACGAACCAGAGAATACTGGAAAGATATAGTCTTTGAAGTGGAGATGCATCCTTCACTTTGCTGAAGTAACGCTGACTTCAAGGTGGAGATGTGGTCCTTCTTTAAAGAGCTGAGGCTCTGTTAAATTGAGACTCACGTTCTGAGTGATATTGTCACGTGTCAGGCGGAGTTCGAAGAGACGCCATTCTCTTAATACACGAAGTTCGTGTTTGAGGCGCATTGCCACGCGTTAGGTAGAGATTGGGCTCGAGATATGTGATGCGTATCTCGATTGATTACTGTGTTTATAAACGACTTCAGTCTTTCAAGAGTCATTATTAGACTCTTTTTCTTCTCCACTGAGCTTCATGCCTAGAACTTTCAGAACTCTTTAAGAAAAGCTTCAAGCTTTTTCTTCCTTCCTTCTTTTACGAAGAATTCTCAGTTAAAATGGTCCCAAAAACAAAACCTGTAGCTGCGTCCTCGAGCGCCATCGCTCCAGAGATCGAAATGGGTGGTTCTTCCATGCATGAGGCCTCAATTTCAGGTATAGAACTATTTGACCTGGTTTTCTCCATTAAGGGACTTGAAGAGTTATCTTAACTCTTAAGTCTCTTCTGAACTGAACTGCCAACGCGAGGCTCACGCCCGTATTTTTGACACCAGGTATGACTCTTGCACTGGTAGGCAAGACGCGGGTTTGTCGATCTCTGTGTCTTCGCTTCACTAACTTGAGTCTGTATTTGTTTGTTGAACGCGGGCTTAGTTGAGCCTTGTGTTTGATCTCAACACTTAGAGAATTTTCTTAAGTGGGGGAGTTCAAACGCGGATTTCATGTAAACCTCGCGTCTTTGAGGTTGGACGTGGGTTTTATTGAGTCTCGCGTCTGAGTCCAATACTTAAAGAAACTTCTAAGTTGTAGAATTTAAAATGCAGCCTTCATGTGAGCCTCGCATTTTTGAGTTTAGACGCAGGTTTCGCTGATCTCCGCGTCTAGACTCAATCCTGCGCCTGAGCTTCGAACACTTAGTTATTTTTCTTTTAGATTTCTAACTGTGTGTTGTTCTTTGTAGTGTAATACTCTTCAAACGCTCTGTCCAAGAAGTGCCACTTTGGACATTTAGGTGGTGCTGATCTGAATCTTACGTTCGTGCTTCAAAAGGCTACCCAAGTATTTGCTCTGAAATCAAGGAAGCGTCGAGACAGGCTTAGCAACCCTAGTATGCTGACCCTCCGAGAGATCATGACCAGTGAGCGATTCGAGTCTGACACCCATATCGTGCTGAAGAAACCTGACTTCTTTTTTGTCAATGCTATCACTGAGGACGATAGGATTTTGTATGACGGAGACTATAAATGGCTCTGTTAAATTGGAGACATGAGGTTTTTCCTTCCCAATATGGAGAGGATGTAACCCTTAGCTTATCTTCAGCACACGTCGGTACGCCGCGCGATGGAATGGGACCTTTCTAAGTCTATCTCCGGCGTGTCCCTCAGCAAACTGGGTGCAAATGAAGTATACTCTGCTGGCCATGGGAAAGATGTATTTGGTTTATATCTCGGATTGGTTAGGGCTGAGTATCCGACAGGAGAAACCCCTCAGTTGGCCACCACCTTCATCAATTAATTCCTGAAAGTGGGGGGTGATTTTTCCACTAACTTTCGTCCGCTGGGTGGGTCTACTCTGCCAACAAGTCATGTTGGGGTAGGATGGTTGGCTTTGTTCTCACAGAGCTTGGGGATCTGCTAAATCAGGTGGGATTATACCATTCTGTTAGGGTCGTGAGTGTGGCCTCCCACAGAGCTGCCATCACTTTTATGGTATCTTAGAGCGTTACAATCCTCTGACGAGCACATTTTTTACCCCGTTCGGAGAGATGGGGCTCACTCTTCATGAGTTATACGAAGTCTCGGGGTTGGTAATTGGACATGCCCCATATGAAGAGTATATCTCGACTACTAAGGAGCTTCACCTATTGAAGAAAGAGAATCCTCAGGTGTACTAGACTTATTGGAAAGTGTTATGCCACTTTCATATCTATGATCAAATAACCATGTGGAGGAACAGGGGCATTAAACAGATGTCCTGGGTGAGCTACATTTTCAATGACATAAATTAAAAGTCTAACCCAGTGACTAGTCTGGCCCCTTATACTGATGAAGATATTGCCGAGAGGATCAGTGCTTCCACAAGCTCGTATATGACGGAGTCGAACGAGGACACTTTCAATCCTGATACAATTTTTGAAAGTTTTCACTATCAGGCCTGGATCCCCATATCTGACCGAGCTCTACTAGAGGGCTTCCTCATGTTGTGGTTGAAGCGTTGCGTGGTACCAACACTGCCGCATGAAGTGATCGTCACCAATGTGATGTACCCTGCGGTCCTGTTAGCGCATGGGAAGTCAATCTCTCTCCTTCAAGCGATGGTAGCAGGCATCCAAAGTGGCTTGCGGGTGTTAACCAAAAGCCTGTGCCAAGTGGTGGTGGACTCAGAGGGGACGTCAGAAGTGAAGACTCCCAATCCCAGAGTTGAGCTTCCGTACACGTACCTGATGGCCTGGTATGTCATGCAGTGCCCATCACTGATGATGGCGGTGTCTCCCTTAGAAGGCTTCGTCCCTTTTGTGCAGAGGCTGGAGAATTCGAGTTGGTCACAGTACTATCTGTACTATGTTCGAAAAGCTATTCTGAGCAGCTCGAATTATTAGCTTGATCGATGCTTCCTCGAGATTTCTGATGCATCCTACGGGGATAAGTTTGCTGACCTTGCAGGATCAGATGATTCATGTGGCTGTCGTTTGAAGTCTTCTGGTGGCTCATCAACATCCAGCCCGGATACTTGGTTTTTCAACAAGGTGATTCGTGTACGATCGATCCTTACATGTCAAGTCGTTTTGCTAGGCAGTTCGGTTATGATCAACTATATGTCAGCAACCCCAACACCGGCCTTCGCTTCAGTGGTAACCTATTTGAAGGCGCCCGGACATGGTATTATAGTGTGGCTGGGGGAACAAGGGTCGTCTTCATTCTACCTCACAGGACGCCTAACTGTTATACAAGCCTCAGTTTCTACACCTGGTACTTCATTGCTAGCAGGGTACCTGACTTTGGAATAAATACTTCTTGTATCAAGAGTATTAAGACATCATATAAGGTCAAGGTGGGGTCCAAGGGTTACCGGATCGGGGAATGGCCGAGTACCAAGAGACAGAGAAGGAGGCAAGGAGGGAGTGTAGGAGGGAGACCAGCATGACCAGAGCGACTTTGGTGTTAGAGTCCGGAGTAGGGGTCACAGAGGAACACCCTATCCGGAGGGCTCGACAAGCTGAGTCTAAGCGTCCTCGAGCCTCTACCTCCCACGGTGAGCCCAGCCCGAAGAAGGCCAAGAAAGGATCTGAGGCTGAGGCTTCAACCCGGATGCCTGAAGTAATCCCTCCTAGTGCTGAGGAGCAGGAGAGGGAGAAGAAGAGGAGGAGGAGGCAGTCCCAACTCTTCGCTCCCGAGGTCTGCGTAGCAGGGGTCCTGTGGTTTTGGCAGAGGGGGAGCCTTCAGGCGAATCTCCCTCACCGAAGGGGCTGATCAGCCTGCAACCTCCTCGGCTGAGGAGAAAGATGTGGAGGCACCGCAATCGGGTTCTCCCTGCATTTTAATGTCTGCTTCCCAGGTTGTGGAATCCAGCCCCACCAACAGAGTCCTCAGTGGTAAGGTCTCAATTACTGAGACTTCCTGGGTTCAATTGTCATCTTCGTCATCTGAGGAGCACGAATATTATTCCATTGAAGAAGTCAACTTCGGTGATGAACACACTCTTCCTGATACCAGAAAATTCTCACACATTTAAGAGGAAGAGATACAGGTGTATGTCCCTGCGGTGGTTTCGTCGGCAGAGATTGCTACCGCTGAGGGTATTTCTTTTATCCTCTTTAACTATTTCTCCATCAAGTTTGGAAGATGTTTTATCATTTCATTTGAATTTCTTCTATAGGGGTGGCTATCGGTAGTGAAGTTACAACTTCTTCTCACATTGAGATGATGATCCAGGAGCTAGCCCAGTAGGAGGGCTTTGAAGTTCCTGCTACTGGGATGCCCCATGAGGGTGTGTCTACCGAGATCGGGAAACCCTCATCTCCAAGCGGCTTGTCTAAAGACTTGTCATTTTTAGATCCTCAACTTGGTAAGAGAATGAAGACGTGCCATATACTTTTGTTTTCATTGTTATTGCTAATGTTGAGGTTATGATTGTAGAGACTACTAAGATAGCTCAAGTGTAGGTGCCTGAGGTAAGCACTAGTGCAGAGGATACCACAGTTCAGACTTCAGCCGGTAAACCCAGTGCTGTAGAGTTTGTTGTTGCCCCTGTTGTTGTGGAGACTACCATGATAACGCTTCTGGAGGTGCCAGCCACGACCTCAGTATCGACTGAACCGGTTGCTGGCCTTATCTCTGCCCCTGGTGAACTGGCTTCCATTTTTGTAGACACCTCACGCGTCATCGTAGAAAGGGGATCTGGGAGTGTACCAACAGGGTTATCTCCATCCATGGACATCGTGGAAGAATTGGCGCATCAAATGGTACAACAATTCTTCGCCTCCTTAAAGTCTTACATTGAATTGGTCCTTTCTGGGGGAAGTTCCTTCGAGTTTGCCTGGATGCTTCTTGAGAATCAGATCGAGAACATCTATCACACTGGAAGCTCAGAGCAAGTTAGGGCGTATCTGACGCTGGTCGAATAGCTGGGGATATGCCTGAAGGAACTAAGGACCCTGGAGAAAGCTAGTTCCGATAGATGAGGCTCGGTCGACACTAAATAAGCTCCTCGCCACTCAAGAATGGGGATATGCCTGAAGGAACTAAGGACCCTGGAGAAAGCTAGTCCGATGGATGAGGCTCGGTCGACACTAAATAAGCTCCTCGCTACTCAAGAACACGAGCGAAAAGAAATGGAGAAGCAGATGGTTGAAGAGGCTCGTCGTCTCCACAACTTCCAAGCTGAATACCAAAGGTTGGTCAATGATTCGAAGGAATCTGAGGTCGTCACCAAGAGTGCGGAGCAAATCATTACCACTGCTCGGGCAGCTATTGTTAAGGCTCAAGCCTTGATTCAAGTCAACGAGCAGAAGCTTGCTGTCACCAGAAAAAGGCTGGAAGAGCTGGAGGCTGCCGAGAAGCTGGTCCAAGAAGATCTTGCTGCCCATTCCTCCAGGTTGGAGTCTCTTCAGACACATCTCGCTACGAAGAGATTCTTATCAGAGGAAGAGTTGCGGGTTCAAACTTGGGTGGAAGTCGAGAAGGCGCGCCAGCAGAGATGCAGCGCCTCTGGGAATGGATCTATTTTTTTAGAGCAGGATTAGCCTTCTTCCTCTTTTGTATTTTCCCATTTTTTTCATAACACTCTATTTGTCAAATAAGAGAGTGTTTGTATTACTTTTATCATTTTTAATTCAAATAAGAAAAGTTATCAGATTTTTGTCTCGTCTTTATTCTTTCTTTGCATTTGAGAATCAGACGGACTCGTTGTTGCGTAGATGAACTCAGCTTTCATAGTCGCAATTCTTGACTATGGTGGAAACACAGTCCTTAGTCAATTTGTTGAGACGCGACCATGAATGATAGAAAGAAACTCAGGTAGCGCTGAGTTTGTGAATGAGGCGCAGCTCTCATTTGTAGTGGAGATACGACTCTGATTTATCAAGAGAAACGCGGGTCGATTCATTGAGAGGACGCGACTCTTGCTTGCTACGAGGATACGGCTCTAAATCGTTAAGAGAAATACAGATCTGCGTTCTTCGTTCTTCAATTTGATAGAGAGGATGCGACCTTCAGGCTTATGAAAGGACGCAGACTTCAGGACGCGACTCTGAATTGTGGGGGGAGATACGACTCTGACTCTTTTAGAGGACACAGCTCTGGCTTGTTGAGAGGACGTGGCTCTGAATTGTTGAGAGAAACGCAGACCTACGTTCTTCATTCTTCACTTGATAAAGGGGACGCGGCCTTCGGGACATAGCCTTTGAAGCGTCACATGCATTTTGACACGAAGATCTAGCTGGATCTTTTAATGCTAAGTGGCATTTGACGACTGAGGACGCGCGTCTCTAGGATTTTCCAGAGCAAAAATCTACGTGTCTCACCCAGACTGGATTTGGTATTCGCGTAAGAGTTAAGGCTGATGACTTTGATTTTTATGCTATTAATTACAGGCCATTTAGCGAGCCTATAAATAGGCCATAGCCTCTAACAGTCAGTCATCTTGACTATTTTTCTTCGCGGGCATATGCTCTGAAGAACTCCATCTTGATTGTCCGCCATCCCTTCAAGGGCATGTGTTCTGAACAACAAAAAGGACCCAAAAGCTTCAATACTTTCTTTTCAATCTTCTTCAAAGATTACCAGTGTTAAGTGATTTTAAAAAGCATTGTTTTAAATGCCTTCATGACCGTGCCTTGGCGAATGAAGTCCAATTTCTAGAGAACTTTCCTTCAGGTAGGAATTGGCTTTTGCCATTATAAAGCTTGGTCCTCTTGAAGCTCTGCCATCCTCAGTCATGAAGAGACTTCGTCTCTTGGTCCCTTCTTGAGATTTTTTTTTTTTGAGATTCATGTGTCCATGCTCTGCAAACACATCTTTCGCGTTATTTAATGAAACACGGGCTTATTGACTTCAAAGTCTAAGTCTCGAGTTCTTCAGACGCGAGTGTGGTGAACTCTGCATTTGGAGACTTGAAACGCGAGTTTTGTATATGAAGCTCGCATTTGGGGTTCTTGACTTAAAAAAATTTTAAGTCTACCCTTTTGAGGCCTCTGGACGCGGATGTGGCAAGCTTCGCATCTCAGACGCGAGTGTGACAAACTCTGCATCTGAAAGTTACCTCAGAAAGTTTTAAGATCCGCGTCTGCGTCTTTGATATATGTCTCGAGTCTCACTTATCAGATGCGAGTCTAAGATCAGACTACATTTGGGTCCATATTTTCTATCCCTGCATCCGTGAGATCCGCGTCGGGAGTTCATGACTTCAGCCTCGCGTTTGTGCTCATGGTTTCCTGTTTTTTGTCTTTGCAGAATTCTAACCCTTGGGTTTTTGTTTCTTGCAGATTTTGGCCATATCGATGGTGCCGGTCCCAGCATCTTTGCCAGGTTCATGAGAGAATATTTGGATCGATCAGCTTGATCGATTGGCGAGCACTCAAGAAGTTAGAGTTTTTGTCTAAGGGCGAGGAAGATCTGCGCGGTTGCTGACACACATCAAGGCCTTTTGGACATGATGCACCAGTAATGTCTCATATCCATCCTGGTCACAGTGAGTATGGCCATCTAAACGTCACGGGAAAGAGGACGTCACCAGTAAGGTCTCGGATCCTCCCTTCACCAATCTTACTCAAAGAAGTGACAGTGATGAAAAACTCATATTCATTGGATGACTTTCTGATGGTGGAGCTTCCCATTAAGCGGAGGATTACGGGCTTGTGAAGACCTTCGCACCAGTTGGTCAGGTGGAATCAGAATGCTCCCCTGCATTTTGACCTCGAGAAATATCATTGTTCTCAAGAGGAGAGGAAGTTGATCTATTATTCCCAGCCACATTCAAGAGGATGAGTGATCGAAGCGGAACCAGCACCTTAAAATGTGTTTATAAAATCAATGAAAATGTATATATGCTGAAATCACCTAGAAGGGGGGTGAATAGGTGACTTGCTAATCTAATGGTGAATTAATGCGGAATTAAAAGTATTTATGCAAACTAAAAATTTTTAAGCTAAACACACAAGGTATAACACAAGAGTGTAGCCGGAATCCCCGTGAAGGGCTCTAGACTAACTCCTCAAGATTCCTCTAGATAAGAGTTGAGGTGCCGCTTTGGCTCTCTTGGTTAAATACAAGTGCTAGCAAACAATCCCCAAGCATATAACAGTTTGGCACAAATATATATCAAGCATATAAAGATGAAACCAATATAAGCATGCAAGATATAAAGACAAGTGAGAGATAGAGAGAGAGCAATCGTAAACACAGGAGAATTATTTCGAGGTTAGAGCGCACTTGCTCTACGTCCCCACCTTCAACACTATGAAGGATTTCCACGAAAAACGATCCCACCGGATCACTCGGTGTCGCAACACCTACAAGGAGTTCACGCTAGAACTCTTGGACTCACTAGTCCCCTCACTTGCTCTCGCAAGAACAAACACACCGCAAGCACGCAAGCTTGCCGAGGCCGCACCTCTACACCGAGTTCTCACTAGAACCCGAAACAACGCGAAGCCGCAAGTCCACCTCCTCAAATACAAATGATGAACACTTTGGTGATCACAACACTTTGATTACCTAAAATCCTCTCACAATAAAGATCTCTATAGGATGATATAGCAATAGATAGCTCAAGTATGTGTGAGAAAAATAAGGATTGAAATTGTGGTAGAAAACACAAGAAATCACTTTTGAAAACTCTTGATAAACTCTCATTTTGAATGGAAGTATTTGTTCTAAAACAAGTGGAGATAAACACTTAATAGAGTAGGAAAAACTGGTTCAAAAACTCACTTCAAATCTTGTAGAAAACAGTCTATGGGAGCCCCAATTTATAGGCTCCAAAAAAACTAGCCGTTGCAGGCCAAGTCAGCAGTCTGGACTGCTGGCGGTCGACCGCCCGGTCGACCGGGGCCATTTCCAGAGGGCAGAGCTCTCTGACGGTCGACCACGTCGGTCTACCGACCAACCAGCCAAACAAGCCGTGCACGTTTTGTGCACGTCGGTCGACGGCCCGGTCGACCGACGTCCGGCAGAAGGCCAAAACAGTATTCTTTTAGGGATTAAAAGTTTGGTATTTTTCCTTTAATAAAATCCCATAAATTCTCTAAAAATTTACAAAAATAAGTTCAGTAATATACTTTAAAATACAAGCATGTTTGAGTAAAAATCAAACCATGTTACAAACATTTTGAACTATTTTTGTGTTATGAAAATTTTGGCTTAAAACAAAAACCGTATTTTTCCAAATAGATTTTTCCAAATCTTCTCCAAATACAAAAACAATATATTTTAAACACTTTTGAAGCTTAGTGTGTATGGATATGATCCATTACACATATATGATGAAATATCTATGTTTTTGAAATTAAGCACTAAAGATGTTTTGGTTAAAACACATGTATATATGAAACTCCAAAAATCAAAACGGTATTTTTCCAAAGTGACAATTCTTTTATGAAAACACATCTAAATCTTGTATGTGAGTGTATAAGTACTTGATCAATCCACCAACTCTTCTATCCTTTATATTTTAACTAAAATCAAAATCTTAACAAAATAAACCTAGACACAAGTCTTCTTCTTCATCTTGACTTGGTCCAAATCATGATCTAAAGAGCTAGACTCCTCTTGAGTACTTAATGTGGTCTTGATGCACAAGCTCTTGAATCAACACGTGCCACCTCCAAAACTCGACTTGAAATCCTTTGTTGAAGCTAAACACCTACTAAGATCTTGATCACATATCTGAGACTAATTAAACACAAGATCATTAGTACTATAACTACATGAGTTAATCATCATCAAAATTAGAGTGATGGGCCTTTGGGCCAACAATCTCCCCCTTTTTGATGATGACAAAACTCATGGAGTTATATATGCATGGATTAAAGTTAAGCTTCATAGAATCTCCCCTTAACTCATGCATAATAATAAACAAATAGGATATGGCAATGAAGTGCATAAACTAAACAAACATATATACATCAATAGGGTGAGAGAAACATGTATAAAGCAAAAAATTCTTTTCCCAAAAACTTTCTCCCCCTTTTTGTTTAAACTTTCAAAAACATTCTCCCATTTTATAAAACATAAGATGCATAAACTCAATATATGCAAAAACTAAACAAACAAACAAACATATATGCATTAATAGGGTGAGAGAAGCATTCATAAAGCAAAAATTCTTTTCCCAAAAACTCTCCCCCTTTTTGTTTAAACTTTCAAAAACAATCTCCAATTTTGTAAAACATAAGATGCATAAACTTAATATATGCAAAAACTCAAATATGCATATATAAACTCAAAATCTTTCTCCCCCTTTTTGTCAATCATCAACAAAGGGATAAAATAAAATAAATCAATCATAAGGATATATATGCGATATATATTCATGAAGAGGAAGACGCTAAGTTAGCTTCCCTGCATACATGCATTTACATGAGAAGGGATGACAAGCCCTAACTCACATAAAGTATAATATACAATGCATAAATGGAGATGTGAAGCCCCCCTACATACGTGTATCACATAAAGAAGAGATGTCAACCTTCTCAATATAAGATACACTCAACATGAATCTATATATAGAAGAGATGTTAAGCTCCCCTTGCATATAGACAATACAAATCAAAAAATTTTAACACAAATTTTGAATTTTCTTAAATTTTGAGATACCAATTGTAAATACACAAGATTTTTTATATCATTTGAAATAGGAAATTTTTGATACCAAATGAAATTAAAACATGTGTAAATTTTGATACCAATGAAAAAAATATTTTATATTTTGATATCAATTGAAATATATGATAAATTTTGATACCAAATATGTAAAATATATTGATACCAATTGAAATTTAAACCCAATTGAAAATTGAAACATATTAATATCAATTGAAGTATATTATAAATTTTGATATCAAATAAATGGTAGAATATGAAGTGTATTTTGATACCAATTTAAATACCAATTGAAAATAATGCATAAGCTCATAAAATATTAATTGAGATACCAATTGAAATCAAGATACAAAGCAAGCTTAGCAAAGCAAGCTTAGCATAAACATAATTTGTGCTTAAAATAAGTAAGCCTATAGTAAATCAAGCACAATCAAAACATATATATGTATGAAAATGAAAATACTAAAAGAAATTGATATTATCTGAAATATGAAGCATACATATATAAGAAAACATATGAGCATACAAAATAAATATCAATTGTGATACCAATTGAAAACATAATGAAGATCAAGTGTATAGCACATAACTAACCACCCTATATATGCACATGATAAAAGATTTTCAATAAGGCATACAAGACATGGTCGCCCATCCGTCCGCCCTTCAAGGCATGGTAGGGGTTTTCGAAAATAAGAGTTTGAAAATATTCTAGCATTGTATGAAAACTCTACCAATTGAAGAATAAATAACTAGTTAAAATAATTTTTGAAAAACTAGATAAAGATCCTTCAAACAAGAAACCAAATTATATATATCTTATAAATTATACTAAATACACAAAGATGACACTCAAAATCTATAAAGCTCAGAAATGATCATGAAACAAAGTCATGAATAAACAAATGAAGTGTGAGTGCACAAGAATCATGTAATTAACATTTTCATGAAGATAGTCAATAAGGTTCAAAACAAATATGAATATCTTTTTATCAAAAACATGAAGATCATAAAAAAAAAGTGATTTTCATTAAAATAAACTTCAAGGCATATGTATGATTTATCCAAAGCTAACAATATGCATACATATCCCAAATATAAAAAGAGTCCATAAAAGTATTTGCATGAAGGTAAGTGACTCAAGGGGTATACATGTATATTTATTAGTTTTAGATAAATATAACATATACATGAAACAAAAAGATGAAAATAGGCAAAACAAGTATAAATGAGGAAATCATCAAAACTAGGTTATACATGTGCATGTAGTGAGTACAAATGAGCAATGAAGTGCAAACATATATGAATCAAATGTTGCTCACTACTTGTACAAGTATATATACAAGTTTTGACAAAAACTACATCTAAACAAGTATTTACCACATGAAGCATAAACATAAAACATGCTTATTTTAACAAACACTAAAATATGCCCAAAAAAAATCATCAATTATAAAAGCATGTAAACTAAAATAAGAATTTAGAGATAGTTACCAAATCATAAGAACTATACTCTAAATCTCCAAAATATGGTGGTCGTCCCACCAAACCTCCTTGATAGCGGTGCATCAAATGTACGTCCATCAAGTCCATGTGCATCCACCATCAAGGCACCAAATCTCTCACGTTTTGTGAGAGCCCGCACCTACATCAAATTCAAAAGGTCGAGATTTTGATACCCACTTTCTTTTGGGTCCACGGGGGTTAGCTTTGTAAAGAACCCAAACATTTTTACTAGCAAAATTAATAGAATTAACTCTATCATAATAAAATTTTGCCAAATGGCCTTTGCGGCCGTAATGTATACACTTATACACTCTATCATGCATATGTGTATGAGTGTGATCATGACGTGTAAAGTGTGCATATGCATGTTGTGGGTGATGTGCATGAACATGTGGGGCTTGTTTCTTTTGAAACAAGATTTTCAATCTTTTATGGTTAATGCACAATTGCTCAAAGTTGAGCTCAAACAATCTATTTTATTTTTCAAAAATTTAACTTCATTGTTGTCAATAGTAGTAGCATGAAAAGCATGATCAACAATCTTTTTCTTTTTAGAAACATTTTCCTTTTCTTTTGAAACAACTTTTCTTTTCAAAGAGATGTTTTCATTCAAAGCAATTTCCTTTTCCTTTTCCATCAAAATAATCTTATTTTTCAAAGAGATTTTTTCTTTACAAAGATCATTTAGTTTAGAAAGCAAGGAAATATTTTCATTTTTTAAACTTTCATTTTCTTTTGAAATACATGCAAGTTTGTTTTGAAATGAATCTTTTCTACCAAAATGGAATCATATTTATTTTTCAACTTCTTATTATCCTTTTTAAGCATGTCATATTTTTCAAGAAGTTGTTGACAAAAAGATTCAAGCTCATTATAAGAAATATCAACATCCTCTTCTAACTCGGATTCGGAGTTTACCTCAAGGGGGTTATCCCCTTGGACCATGTAGCATATGTTAGAAGCCTCACTTCCAACATCCGAGTCGCCCCCGCATAGTATTGCTCTTGCTCGCCAAGGGAGACTATGGTGTTCCATACTACAAAATCCGAATCAATATTAGCAACCCTAAATAAGTATTCATCATTTAGGGTACTCTTTAAAGCATGAATGGCTTTTGCATTAGCTTCAATATTTTTGCCATTTATACAATAAGAATCTTTGATGGTGGCAAAATAAACATGAATACCTAAGGCTTTGAGGTACATTGACATCTTAAACTTCTAAGTTTGGATGTTAAGAATGTCAAAGGTGGGAGGTGACATGAAATCCATGTGTGTGTACAAATATTGTGATCAGCTATAAATGAGGATCTTTAATTCTAGGTTGTTAGACCCAAATCAAGAGCACGTGGCTCTGATACTAATTGAAATCACCTAGGGGGTGAATAGGTGACTTGCTAATCTAATGGTGAATTAATGCGGAATTAAAACTATTTATGTAAACTAAAAATTCTTAAGCTAAACACACAAGATATAATACAAGAGTGTAGCCGGATTCCCCGTGAAGGGCTCTGGACTAACTCCTCAAGATTCCTCTAGATAAGAGTTGAGGTGCCGCTTTGGCTCTCTTGGTTGAATACAAGTGCTAGCAAACAATCCCCAAGCATATAACAATATGGCACAAATATATATCAAGCATATAAAGATGAAAGCAATAGAAGCATGCAAGATATAAAGATAAGTGAGAGATAGAAGCAATCGCAAATACGGGAGAATTGTTTCGAGGTTCGAGCACACTTGCTCTACGTCCCCGCCTTCAATACTATCAAGGATTTCCACTAAAAACGATCCCACCAGATTACTCGGTGCCGCAACACCTACAAGGAGTTCACACTAGAACTCTTGAACTCACTAGTCCCCTCACTTGCTCCCGCAAGAACAAACACACCGCAAGCACGCAAGCTTGCCGAGGCCACACCTCTACACCGAGTTCTCACTAGAACCCGAAACAACGCGAACCTGCAAGTCCGCCTCCTCAAATAAAAATGATGAACACTTTGATAATCACAACACTTTGATCACCTAAAATCTTCTCACAACAAAGATCCATATAAGATGATATAGCAATGGATAGCTCAAGTATGTGTGAGAAAAATAAGGATTGAAATTGTGGTGGAAAAAATAAGAAATCACTTTTGAAAACTCTTGATAAACTCTCCTTTTGAATGAAAGTATTTGGCTCTAAAACAAGTGGAGATAAACGCTTAATAGAGTAGGAAAAACTGGTTCAAAAACCCACTTCAAATCTTATAGAAAACAGTCCATGGGAGCCCAAATTTATAGGCTCCAAAAAAACTAGCCGTTGCAAGCCAAGTCAGCAGTCTGGACTGCTAGCGGTGGACCTCCCGGTCGACAGACCAACGGTCAGATTTCTGACCGTTGAGCCAGCAGTCGACCGGCCGGTGGACCGTGGCCTGGATACAGAGAGCAGACACTCTCTGCCGGTCGACCGCCCGGTCGACCGGGGCCATTTCCAGAGAGCAGAGCTCTCTGGCGATCGACCGCGTTGGTCGACCGGCCCACCAGCCAAACAAACCGTGCACGTTTTGTGCACGTCGGTCGACGGCCCGGTCGACCGACCTCCGGCAGAAGGCCAAAACAGTATTCTTTTAGGGATTAAAAGTTTGGTATTTTTCCTTTAAAAAAATCCCATAAATTCTCTAAAAATCTACAAAAATAAGTTCAGTAATATACTTTAAAATACAAACATGTTTGAGTAAAAATCAAACTATATTACAAACATTTTGAACTATTTTTGTGTTATGAAAATTTTGGCTTAAAACAAAAACCGTATTTTTCCAAATAAACTTTTCCAAATCTTCTCCAAATATAAAAATAAGATATTTTAAACACTTTTGAAGCTTAGTGTGTATGGATATGATCCATTACACATATATGATGAAATATCTATGTTTTTGACATTAAGCACTAAAGAGGTTTTGGTTAAAACACATGTATATATGAAACTCCAAAAATCAAAATGGTATTGTTTTAAAGTGAAAATTCTTTTATGAAAACACATCTAAATCTTGTGTGTGAGTGTATAAGTACTTGAGCAATTCACCAACTATTATATCCTTTACATTTTAACTAAAACAAAATCTTAACAAAATAAACCTAGACACAAGTCTTCTTCTTCTTCTTCATCTTGACTTGGTCCAAACCATGATCTAAAGAGCTAGACTCCTCTTGAGTACTTGATGCACAAGCTCTTGAATCAACACGTGCAAGCTCCAAAACTCGACTTGAAATCCTTTGTTGAAGCTAAACACCTACTAAGTTCTTGATCACATATCTGAGACTAATTAAACACAAGATCATTAGTACTATAACTACATGAGTTAAGCATCATCAAAACTAGAGTGATGGGCCTTTGGGCCAACATATGCTAATATTCCCTCGATACTTCCGTTATAGCATTGGCTCAACGGGTCGAATCCACAGGGACGTGAGGTGATAGAAGCATTAACAGTTTTTATTCACGTCAGTTGTTAACAATTCTTCTTTGTGTAAAGAATAAGAAAAAGAAAAAGAAAAGAAATATTGAAGTAAAAGGTGAAGAAGGTTATGAAAACGTCGCTATGAAAACAAATAAGAAATGATTGTGAATTGGTAAAGTAAAACAAGAAAGTAGAAAATGAGAGATAAAAGAAAATGAAATAAGAAAAAGTTTTGAAAATTGACTTTTAAAATAAGATAAAAGAAAACTCATGGATACTAACTACTAATTGATCCACTAACCATGCTAACCTCTTAGTGATAGTTGCCTCACATTGATCCTTGGCCATCACTAATCCTTGGCTTCAAGAGACGATACAGAGCATGGCCCATAGGATTGTTCTTCTACATTCAAACAACACATCCATACCGCACAACAAGTTGCAAGCTATTATTAAATCATCAAAACCAGTTAAAGGTGAGCATGAAATAAAGGATACATTGCAAGTTAGCAAGTTAGTGGGTTAGGTGTTAAAAATGTTAGATTGTTAGAATCCATCATAATGAGTCATCAATGGCTCTTGCAAGAGCAAGGCCTTGTAGAGACTATTAAATTCATGTGGATTATCAAGTAAGGGGTTAGATGGTTAGTGGTTAGTAGTTAGATTGCCATGAAAAGAAAAGTTAGCTAAGCATTATGTAGAAATTGGAGAAGATTACAATGGAGAAGAAAGGAGATACCTTTACATAAATTGTCACCATCTATTACATCAATCTCTCTCTCTCTGAATCAACTCAGACCTAATACATGATCTATAAAAGAAAAGAAAATATAAAATAAAGAGAAATAAAATCCTAATCTACAAATAGAAGAGAGAAAACCTAACCTAAATCCAAATCTGCTTGCGTTTCGGGCCTCTGCAAGGCTATATATAGGCATAAGGGGCTTCTAGAAGACGAGACGGGCCACGCGTCGAAGATCAACGCATGGACCCACACATTGCCGCAGAAACACGGCATTTACCGTGTTTCTGTGGCAAAACCAGGGACTTAGGTCCCTGGTTTTTGGCGAGTGCTTGTCGTCGCTTCTAGGACCTTCTTGGTATACTCAGTTTCGGGTATATTCGTCCGGATCTTCGTCTAACATGCGCAAAGGTCTAAGTTCAATGCATCTTCTAGTAGTTCCCTTACTTGGCCTCCAAGAAATGTAGATTTAATTACCCGAAAATGGGTTTAATTAAGCTCTTATTACCCATTTGCCCTCCTTGTCTTGATTATCTGCAAGAGAGACCAAAACACGGTTCAGACCGATATTTTATTCATAAATCAGTAGGAAAATATGATATAATAATGCAGAACTGTAGATTAATCACACCCCCACATTTATCTTTTACTCGTCCCGAGCAAACAAGAAAAAGAAAAATCATACTACAAATGTTATTACACCACTTTCGCAGGTGACGCAATTGCACTGAGCATGTGCAAAAAGCCGTTAAACCTCTAGATTTTCCCTAGAGAAGGAGTTTTATCTGTTAAGAGTTTTCAGCAGATTGCACCCACAAAGTCCATAAAGAAAGAAGACAAATATTAATATTTTGAAAACATAATTTGAAAGAGAGACAAGTTTACGAAATATTTTTGCAAAAATATAAGCGATCTAAGGTCATAAGTCCACCAAAAATTAGTCTTCCTTAAACTTAATCTCTATGTAAGATCTTGTCTTCAATTAATATAAGAATTCAAAATTAGATTGAATATTTTATCCTTCATAAAACCTAGATAATATGTACTTTGTGATAGTGAAGATTTCTGCGATTTCAACTCTAAGCAGCAAGCGATGTATTTTTATATATATTATTTTCTTTTTCTTCTTTTTTCTTCCCTTAGTTTTCTTAGGCTTTCTAGTTTACCCGGTAGTGAACCTTTAACCGATGACTCCCAGACTAGACGGTTTTAGGGCAGCAGATGAGAAAACATCCCTCGGTTTAAGGACTCGAGTAAATAAGGCCACAAAACTAAGTGGGATTATTTGTTTCTTTATTACCACCTTTAGGCGTGAATAATCATGCTTCTTGAGGCATAATTATCCAGTTTAATAAGTGGTTTTTATTTATTTATACCATATAGTTTTTCTTTTTATTTATTTTTACTTTATGACATTTTAGGTCTTTGTTTCCATCCCAAAAATGTGTAAGTATGAAGTGCTATCTAAGGCAAAAAATTCAAGATAAAATTAACTCTCCAATTTATCTTACTTAGCCTATAATCTTAAACAAGATCCATTATTTCGACTAGGTTTAAGATGTTATATTTAAGGTTTTCTTAATTTCTAAGATCATCTTAATTTTCTTTAAAAATAGATCAAAACATTATCTCTTATTTCAAAAAATTTTTAAAGAAAGAGAAAAATCTTATACAAAAGAGAAGATTTCTAAAAGTATCCTAAAAGAAGTGTAAAAGAAAGAAAATCTAAAACTCTATGTTAGTAAACCCTCCCCCACACTTATCTCATGCATTGTCCTCAATGTATCGTGATGTATGTATGCATGAAACAAATAGAGAGGGAAGAAAAAAATCACCTCAAGGTGGTGGTTCTGGTGGTGGTCTGATTGGTCCACGAAATGCGGCCCAGCGTAGAGTCCGGAGGAACCCACCAGAGACCTCTATAATACAACCCATTATTATGATGTATATATGAATGATTTTTTAAAGAATTTTACCCCATCTAATTTTCAAATTTTCAAAATAATTTCGGAGTCATTATTATTAACACCCTTGTCCCAAAATGGAGTATGAAAAGATAGAATGATTGATTTAGGCTCAAGAAGTACATGAACTAATATCGACTCAAGGATATGACTTAAGTCAAGTAAAGGTTCAGGAGTCAAAATTTGTTCAGGAATCGGGTCCAAATAAAAAAGTTAAAACTCAAGTCCACATTCATTCCAACAATGGAATATGACTTTCTAAGATTAGTGATTCAAGTTCAAGAATGACAGGTATGAGAATCAAAACTCTGTAAAATGTTGCTAAAATTAGGTAACAAAACATGACTCAATATTGATTCAGGAATTTGAACTGGATCACAAATTTGAGGATCGAAGTCACATTCCTTATTGAGTTCAATTTCATAAAAATGAGAACTTGTCAATTTGTCAATGGGACTTTCAAAAGTATAAAATTGGTCAAGTTCAATAAGATGATCATAAAGGATTGGTGATTCAACTTCACGATGGACTGGCACAGGATCCAATACTGACTCGAAAAAAGGCCTGAAATCAGGTAAAAATACCTCAGTCATTATTGAATCAGGAAGTGAAATTGAATTACCAAGTTGAGGTTCAGGATCATATTCATGCTCAAGTTCAATCTCAGGAAAAGGATAACTTGCCAAAATGTCAATGGGATTTTCAACATTTGAAGTTTGGTCAAGTTCAAATAGGTGTGCTGAAATTGAATCTTGGTTTCCAAAATGACAAGAGTCCTAGGTTAGATCAATAGAGTTAGGGATAGCTGACTTGGTCAAAGATTGATAAAATAGAGTTTCCTCATTCCTATAAATGTTAATCAATTGACTCAATTGTGTTTCTAACCTATTGATAGACTAGGTAGAAGATTTTTGAAATTGTAGCGTGGATTCCAGTAAGATTTCTATACTCTTTTCAAGATGTGATATTTTTTCAAGTGGATGTTCTAGAAAGGGAGTGTAGGAATCTTAGTTTTGAAAATTTTATGAAGAGTGTGAGTCCAACATGTTTTGAGATTGTGGCTCGGACTCACGCAAGAGTTTCTTACTCGTTTCTAGGGTAGGTGGTTGTTCATTATGAGGAGGTGGAACTGAGTAAGACTTTTGAAAATATTGTGAAATTGAAGAGGCCATCATTTTCTGAAATTGTCGCTCGGCCTCTTGTAGGTTGGCTTCTATACTCTTTTCTAACTCGAATTTTTCTTTGATTGGTGGTTCTAGAAAAGGAGTATAGGAAGAGAAATTGGGGAATAGAGATTGTGAAAATTGTTAAAGTTATGGACAAGGTGGTAGAAAATTTGACTTGGGAGAGGTGAATCCCCATTGACTCTGTGAAGAGTGAAAATATTTTGAAAATTATGGTTATAAGATTGGGAGTATGGGTTGTATTGATTCGGATAAGTCCAACCCGGTGTATTTGATTGGTTCAAATTGTAAAATGCCGGGTTAGAATTATCCGAATCAAATAGGGTTGGTGTGAAATATGGATTCATATTAGGATTGAAAGAATTGTTATTGTTGAATTCCATTTCACAAATAATCACAAGCAAAAAAGAAAAAGCAAACAAACAAATAAAAGAAAGAAAATCAAAACCAAGCCTATATTAAGGTTGACCTAGACCTAGACGACTCCTAACTGGTCGATTACCCGGGGGAGATTGTTGCTTGAATCCGACCGCAAGCTAATCGGCCAGGTAGGGGCAAAATACGGTGGGAGGTATCCGTGCGTAAGCAACGGGCCTTAATTACGTCAAACCACGGTATCTTCGAGGCGTAACCTCTTAATCCCCAACCTTAGACGCCGATTTCACAAGAGTAAGATTCAAAACAAGTTCCACCCTCGGTCAATCTCTTAATGAGTCTGAGATATTTCTAGGAGCCAACGTCTATCAATTTTTATTAGGGCTTGGGTTGTGTGAGTGGGGAGGTGATTTTGGGGCTAACGAAGGGTGATGAAATTCCCACCTTATCTTGTATTGGGTTATGCCCTTAAATTCAATTCGTGCAAGTGTGCAATATAGACAAAAATATAACACAAAACGATAAATCACCCACGTGTTTGTCCTATGCTATATGTAATGTCATATGTACACCTCAATCACATCAAAACAACAGAACAAAATACAGTATATTGGAATTGAATTTGACACGTGCCTAAATACAAATGTCTAAACTGTTTCAAAAGCGTCCAAATACCGTATTTTAGTTCTTTAGTTTATTGCAATGTGTCAGAAAATCAAAGCAGATAATTAGTAGAAGAATACAACAATATATGCAACTTGCAAATTTCCTGCAAAAGACAAAGTTCAAATGCCATACAAATGCCGCATTTGCGCGGCTTTTCTTGGGTTTCCGCAGCACAATTTAGGAAGCAGGGTCCCTGCTTTCTAGAGCAGGGACATGCAAGTAAATGGAAAGTTTTGCAATATTCAATTTCTGTAAAAATTAACCTGCACACCAAAACAGAGAAGAAAATGTTAAAAAAACTGTGAAATCAAAACCATTCTCATCCCCAACAACAGCGTTAAAAATTTGATCGGAGCCAGCACCTTAAAATGTGTGTTCATGAAATCAATGAAAATGTATATGTGCTAATGTTCCCTTGATACTTCCGTTATAGTATTGGCTCAACGTGTCGAATCCACAGGGACGAGAGGCAATAGAAGCATTAATAACTTTTATTCACGTCAGTTGTTAACAATTCTTCTTTGTGTAAAGAATGAGAAAAAGAAAAGAAAAAGAAAAGAAATATTGAAGTGAAAGGTGAAGAAGGTTATGAAAATGTCGATATGAAAACAAATAAGAAATGATTGTGAATTGGTAAACTAAAACAAGAAAGTAGAAAATGAGAGATAAAAGAAAATGAAATAAGAAAAGGTTTTGGAAATTGACTTTTAAAATAAGATAAAAGAAAACTCATGGATACTAACTACTAATTGATCTACTAATCATGCTAACCTTTTAGTGATAGTTGCCTCACATGGATCCTTAGCCATCACTAATCCTTAGCTTCAAGAGACGATACAGAGCATGACCCATAAGATTGTTCTTCTACATTCAAACAACACATCCGTACTATATAACAAGTTGCAAGCTACTATTAAATCATCAAAACTAGTTAGAAATGAGCATGAAATAAAGAAGACATTGCAAGTTAGTAAGTTAGTAGGTTAGGTGTTAGAAATGTTAGAATATTAGAATCCATCATCATGAGCCATCAATGGCTCTTGCAAGAGTAAGACCTTGTACAGGCTATTAGATTCATGTGGATTATCAAGTAAGGGATTAGATGGTTAGTGGTTAGTAGTTAGATTGTCATGAGAAGAAAAGTAAGCTAAGCATCATGTAGAAATTGGAGAAGATTACAATTGAGAAGAAAGAAGACATCTTTACATAGATTGTCATCATCTATTACATCAATATCTCTCTATCTCTCTCTGAATCAACTCAGCCCTAATACATGATCTATAAAAGAAAAGAAAAACAAAATAAAAGAGAAAGAAAATCCTAATCTACAACTAGAAGAGAGAAAACCTAACCTAAATCCAAATCTGCTTGCGTTCTGGGCCTCTGCCAGGCAATATATAGGCATAAGAGGCTTCTAGAAGACGAGACAGGGCCACCCGTCGAAGATCGACGCGTGGGGCCACCATGTTGCCGCAGAAACGCGACATTTTCCACGTTTTCGCAGCAAAACCAGGGACTTAGGTCCCTGGTTTTTGGCGAGTGCTTGCCGTCGCTTTTAGGACCTTCTTGGTATACTCGGTTTCGGGTATATTTGTCCGGATTTTCGTCTGACATGCGCAAGGTCTAGGTTTAATGCATCTTCTAAAAGTTCCTTTACTTGGCCTACAAGAAATGCGGATTTAATTACCCGAAAATGGGTTTAATTAAGCTCTTATTACCCATTTACCCTCCTTGTCTTGATTATCTGCAAGAGAGACCAAAACACAGTTTAGATCGACATTTTATTCATAAATTAGTAGAAAAATGTGATATAATAATGCAGAACTGTAGACTAATCAATGAGCTTCGTGTATCTTCAATATTTTAGGAGTGAGTGCAACCTTTCGCTGAGCAAGAGGGACTTCTTTGTACTCTTTTATTGTAACACTCAATCTTATTGTATAAGAGAGCGTTTTATATCACTTTCATATTTTTGAATATTAATAAAAGTGATACTTTTTTCTGTCTTCTTATATTTCTTGACTTTCTTTTTGTATTGAAAATTAAACAAATAGAAATGATTACTTTTGATTCGCTAAAAATGTAACATTTTAACTTAGCAAGTCAAAGTTGAAAAATTTTCATTTAAGAAATTTAAAATTACTGTCAGAGATATAATATTAACTTGACAGGAGTGAAATAATTTTCATAGGCTTGCCAATCTATGAATGAGAAATGACAAGTGAAACTAGACCCGTTAGGAATCTAGAAGAATATTTACCGTTAGAGGTGTGATATTAACTTAACGGGTTGAATTAAATCTTGCCAGAGGTATGACGTTAACTTGATAAGGATGTGAGCTAGAGGTGTGATATTAACTTAGCTCCACAAGAATTTCAGTTTCGTTTAGAGAAACAGAAAATACCACTGTCCTAGGTGTAGTGTTAAACTTGGCAGTAGAGGTAATGCTAGAGGCGTAATGTTGAACTTAGCATTCGTCATCTCGACCTCGATGCGGAAGTTCGAGGAAAAGTCACTGTCATAGGTGTACTGTTGAACTTAACAATGAACTAGATGCTAGACGTATGATGTTAACTTAGTATCACTCATCTCAGCTTTGATATGGAAGCCTGAGGAAAAGTCATTGACATACATGTATTCTTGAACTTAATAATGAACTGGATGCTAGAAGTGTAATGTTAAACTTTGTATCGCTTATCTCAGCTTCGATATGAAAGCCTGAGAAAAAGTAACTGTCAGAGGTTTAGTATTGAACTTGGCAGCAATTTAATCACTTGTCAGAGGTGTAGTGTTAAACTTAACAGTAACTTATCAGAGGTGTGATATTAACATGACAGTAGTTGATTTGTGATATGAGCAATTTTGAGGACTTGCCATTCTATTGATAAGAATTGGCAAGTGACGTTCGTACTCGCTGGGGAGTATTGAAACTTTTCACGGCTAGAGATATAGTGTTAACATAGCTATGATTGAGCTTGTGGACCTGCCATTCCATGGGAGGGAATTAGTAGGGGATTTTGGTGGAAAACATCATGAATTGTCAGAGGTATAATATTTAACGAGACAAACATTGATTCTAAGCGGGCCTTATCGTCAGAGATTTAATGTTAACTTGACTGACACCACTGGGGATCAAAACAGAAATGGCTTACCAGAGGTTTATTGTTAACGTGACAAGTCTCTGCTCATTTCCTCAGGGAAATGGACACAGGTATTCTAGTGGACCTACCATTCTGTGGACAAAAATTGGTAAGAGATTTTGGAGAAGAAGAGGAGACCAAGTCCCTTAGGATTTTTAGCAAATCCTTAGCTATCAACATGTTTGGTATGCTTTTACCAACTACCATTTGAGTAGGGCTAGCCATGCTACTTCCCTCAGCATGATGAGTTGTCGAGAACTTATATTGGTCTTAAAAGCCAACATTTTTCTCTATCCTTAGCCGTCGACGGTGTCGAATGTCCATGGATAAACTAGAGTAACAAGGTTAAAACTGAAGTTTTGCACTTTGTTTCTTCTTCAATGTTTACGTCGTACATCATGATGTAACCAGCATTCGATCGGCTCGACACTGATCGATTAGAATCTGATACAGTGAAGGAAGGAAGAAACTTTTCTTTGGCGCTCTTCCAAACATCTTGGATTTGAAAATTTTGATCAGAGGTTTAATGCTACCTGATCAAGAAAAGAATCCTATCAAGGATAGTACTTCTTCAAGAATCTGCCGTTGATTGATATAATGAGCGTATCACTGTCTGGGGTTATAAGATGTATGCTCTATTTAAGTAGACCGACTCCACTACAAATGGTCCTTCCCATTTAGGCTAAAATTTTCCTTTGGTCTTATGCGTCATCACCATGGGTCTTCTGATAGCTAAGACAAGGTCATCTTTCTTGAAAGTCCGCTCCTTGACTTTCTTGTTGAAGGCTCTGAAAATTTGAGCTTGATAAAGCTCGATTTGCTGTTAAGCTTGCAGACGTTTATCGTCCAAAGCTTCTAGCTCCCGGAGTCGTAGTTGATGCTTCTCCTTATTTGTCATCTTCGTTGTCAAGGCAACACGCAGAGATGAGATCTGAATTTCTAATGGGAGAACGACTGCACACCCATATACCAAAGAGAACGGTGTAGTTTCGTCGGAGTTCTCATTGTTGTGCGGTAAGCCCATAAGCATTCACCTAATTTGTCGTTCCAGTCACGTTGGCTCTTTGAGACTAATTTCTTGAGAAGTTTTTCAATAGTCTTGTTGAAAACTTCTGCAAGGCCGTTAGCGCTTGGATAGTATGTCGTTGAAGACACGCTCTGAATTCTGAACTTGTTGCAGAACCTTTGAAAGACTTGGCTGACGAATTGTGGCTCATTATCATTGACAATCCGTCGTGGCATGTCGAAGCGGTAGATCACGTGATGTTTTATGAACTTGATCATGTCAGATGTCTTCATCTTCCTCAAGGGGATAGCTTCAGCCCACATAGAGAAGTAAATGGTTATGGCTAGGATAAACCGATATCCTTTGAATGAAGGCGGGCTGATAAGGCCAACCACATCCATTCCCCACATTTCGAACAACCATGAAGAAGTTATAGGACGAAGATGTCCTGGTGCCTGATGAATGAAGTCACTATGGATCTGACAAGCGCGACATCGCTTAGTATAAGCAATAGCGTCAGGGATCATCTTTGGCAAATAATACCCCAGTCTTCGGAGTCGATCTCCAAACTTTGGACCAGGCTGATGAACTCCACAAATGCCGTCATGAGCCTCTTGGAGTATTTCTTGTGCCTCTTTGTGGACAGGCAGCGGAGGAGGATTCCATCATGGGATCGGTAGTACAATGCTCTTGTGATCGCGTTGTAGTAGAATTTAGAGGCTTTCTTTCTAATGGCAGCTGCCTCTTTGGGGTCACAGGTAAAATGTCGTACAATGCGCAGTCGATGTACGGGAATCGCCAATCCCTAAACTCTGGACCTATTGAAGTCTCTAGAGCTTCTTTGACTTGAAGGTCTCTTGTTGGCTTTTGATTATCTTCAAAAGCGAATCTTAGACAATACAAGTCATGGCTATAGACGAGTGTTTTCTCTGCCGCTCTAGCTGGAAGAGCCAAGAAGGCAGCGAGAGATGCCAGTACATCTGCATGCGCATTTTACTGGCTAGGTACAGGGTCAATGTAGAAGTTTCTAAACCTCTCTTCCATGTAGATAGTTGTCTTATGATAGGGTAATAAATCTTCATGTCTGACTTTGTACTTCCTACGAATTTGGTTAACGATGAGCTTTGAGTCACTGTATGCTTTGAGATTTTTAATGCCAATGTCATCGGCGATTTGCATCCTGATCAAGAGAGAATTGTATTCCGCTACATTGTTGGAACATGACTCAGTTAATAAGAATGCACGAGGGATTACGTAGTTCTATGGGGAGACAATGACTACCCCCACTCCTGTTACGATATTTCCTCGCGGGCTGATTAGTCTCTAATGTGTGATTAGTCTCTAAAATTGCATATTTCATATCACATCTTCACATTCATTTTTATAATAAATACTGCTAATAATTATCTTTTTTTTTGTGATTCTAGGTCCATGGTGTGAAAATGAAGAAAAAGAACCAAAATCACCATTTAATTGGTGATTAAAGGCCTATAAAGATAGCCATTGACCTAGGAGGGCGATTCTGTCAAAATTAGGGGCCCAAAACTAGAAAGCAGGATATGCTGCCGACAGGGGACCGACGCGACAGCGCACAGCAAGCGGCGCTGCGCGCGTCACGCTAGCGCTTTGGGCCAGGGTTTGTCCCCCTGGCCCTCTTTCTTCTGGTGCCTATAAATTCACCCTAGGGTTCTTCATAAAAAGATATCCAGATAGTATAGTAGTTTCTTTTCATGTTGTAGTTTAGTTTAGTTCTTCTTCTTTCTCCTCTTTGTATTTTTATTTCTTTTAGATCTTATAATAGGAGAGAGAGTGAAACATGGTTGGAAAGTAAGAGTGCTTGTAATAGAAGGTGACAAGTTATGAAAGGTTCTCTCTTTATCTCTCTTTATTTTCTTCTCTAACTCCTTTTACATGTTTAACTAATTTTCTCTCATGGCAACTAACTAGTAACCACTAACTTGATAACTTCTTACTTGATAATCCACATGAATCTAATAGCCTCTACTTAGCCTTACTCTTGTAAGAGCCATTGATGACTCATGCTGATGGATTCTAACACTCGAACATCCTAACTCTCTAACAAGCTAACATTACTTTACTCCATAGTTACTCTTATTTAGTTTTGATGATTTAAGTATAGCTTGCACTTATTTTGTTGAGTTTGGATGTGAAAGTTATCATATGGGTCATACTTTGAAACTCTCTTGAATCAAAGACTAGTGATGGCCAAGGATACATGTGAGGCAACTATCACTAAGAGGTTAGCATGGTTAGTGGAGCCACTAGTAGTTAGTAGTCATGAGTTTTCTTTCTTTTTCACTTTGTTTTAGATATACAAACAAAATCACAAATATATTCTTTTCTATGTTTCTTACTACCTTGTTTTCACCGTACTTCTCTTTTCATTCTTTCTTTCCTTTTCTTTTCATTCTTTCAAACATTGAAGAACTTTTAACATACACGTGAACATACCGTGTAAGGTTCTATCGCCTCCCGTCCCTGTGGATTCGACCCATTTAGCTTCTATGCTATAACGAAAGTATCAAGGAAGCCAAACACACACTTTTAACTCTTGATTTCAAAACATTCAGTTTTCATGCGCGATTTTCCCCCAATTAAATTTTGGCGCCATTGTCGGGGATGGGAACGGTTTGATTTTATGTTTTTGTTAACTTTTCTTCTTTGTTTTTGGTGTGCAGGGCAAATTTTTAGCATTGCGGAAGTCCACACTTGCTTTTGTGTGGTTGGATAAATTCTTATATATTATTATATTCTGCTGCTAGTTTTTGTTTATATCACTTGTGCATTGTAGTAATTTTAAGAACTAAAATACGGTAATTAGATGTTTTAAAATGATTTAGATATTTGCATCTAGGCACGTGTTAATTTCTATTCCAATATACTGTATTTTATTCTTCTGTTTTTGTGATCTTGACGGAGGTGTACATATTGCATTGCATATAGTTAGGACAAACACGTGGGTGATTTACTCTCTTTGTATGTTCATTCTTATCTATCTTGCATACTTGTACAAATTAAACTTAGGGCAAAACTCAATACAACATAAGGTGGGGAAGTCATTACCCTCCCTTAGCCCAAAAAACACCTCCCCACTCACACAACCCAAGCCTTAATAAAAATTGCTAGATGTTGACCCCTAGGGACATCTCATACTTATTTAAGAGATTGACCTAAGGGAAAAGTTGTTAGAAGTTGACTCTTGTCAATCGGTGTCTAAGGTTGGGGATTGAGAGGTGAAATCTCAAAGAACAGTGGTTTGGTATAATTAGGCACGTTGCTCCGGCACAGATATCTCCCACTAATCTTGTCCCTACTTGACCGATTAACTCATGGTCAGATTCTGACAATATATCCCCTGTGGACAGTTTAACCAGTTAGGAGTCGTGTAGGTCTAAGTCAGCCCTAGCATAGGCTTATTTTCTTTTTCTTTTTCTTTATTTGTGTGTTTATTTGTTTGTTTTTCTTTCTTGTAAATTGTGATATGAATTTCAACAACAACAATTTTTTCAATCCTAATATGAATCCATATTTCACCCCGACCTCATTTGACTCGGATAACTTCAACCCAGATATGTACAACATAAATCAATCATATAGTTCGGATTGAGATTATTTGACTCAATATAACCTATACCCCCAATCTTACGATCATAATTTTCAACATAATTTCAACTCTTTATAGAGTCAATGGGGATTCACCTCCCCCGAGTGAAATTTTCAACCACATTGTCCACAATTTTCACAATATTCATTCCCCAATTTTGATTTATATACTCTTTTTTCTGAACCACCAATTGAAGAAAAATCATCACAGGAAAGGAGTTTGGAAGAGTGATAGAGGCCCAAAAATAATTTGAAAAACTGGTAGCTCATCATGTCCACAAAATTTCCAAAATTCATGTTGTTCTTTTTCAGAATGACTCAAAGGAAAATCATTATGAGAAAAAACTATGAAATTTGTGCAAGAGACCGAGCACATGATGCAAACTACGATTGACTTCTCATGTCCACCAAATGTTCATACGACTCACGAATCATATCATTTTGAAAATCCAGCTTCAATTTCATCATACCAATCTGAATTTGAGCAACATCAACCTCTTGATAGTTTGACAAGTAATCCATTTCCTGAAATTGAACTTGAAGATGAATGTGAACTGGAGCTTCAATTTAGCAATTCAAGTCCAATCCTTGAATCAATATCGACTCCTGTAGGGTTACTTGAACTAAGTAACGTTCTTGAGCCAGTTTTGATTCCCATAATTCCTGAAACTAAATCGATCATTTCACCCATTCACATTCCTTCCGTGAACGAAAATCAAGATTCAATTTTATTACATCCTTTTGAACTTACCCAAAATTTTAAGAGCCACCTTGAGATTTTAGCAAGTTATCCTTTTCTCGAAATTGAATTTGAGCTTGAAAGTGATCCTCAATCTCAAGTTGGTGACTCCATTGAAATCACCTAGAGGGGGTGAATAGGTGACTAGCTAATCTAATGATGAATTAATGCGGAATTAAAACTATTTATGCAAACTAATATGCACAACACATCAAGTATAATACAAGAGTGTAGCCGGATTCCCCGTGAAGGGCTCTGGACTATCTCCTCAAGAATCCTCTAGATAAGAGTTGAGGTGCCGCTATGGCTCTCTTGATTGAATACAAGTGTGAGCAAATAATCTCAAGCATATATCAATTGAGCACAAGTAATCAAGCATATAAAAGAGATAAGCAATGTAAGTATACAAGATATAAACACAAGTGAGAGATAGAGAGAGCAATTGCAAACACGAGAGATTTGTTTCGAGATTCGAGCACCCTTGCTCTACGTCCCCGCCTTCAACACTATGAAGAATTTTCACTATAAATCGATCCCTATCGGATTACTCGGTGTCGCAACACCTACAAGAAGTTCACACTAGAACTCTTGGACTCACTAGTCCCTCTCTTGTTCCCGCAAGAACTACACTCCGCAGCACACTAGCTTGCCGAGGCCGCACCTCTACACCGAGCTCTCATTAGAACTCGAAACAATGTGAACCCGCAAGTCTGCCTCCTCAAATATAAAGAATGAATACTTGATGATCTAAACACTTTGATCACCTAAAACAACTCTCACAACAACTTTCCTATAAGATGGATATAGCAATGGAAAGCTCAAGTATGAGTGAGAAAAACTAGGATTGATTTGGTGGTGAAAAACTCAAGAAATCACTTTTGAAAACTTCTTGATAAACTCTCCTTTTGATTTGAAAATATTTGCTCTAAAATATGTGGAGGAAACCACTGAAATAGGTAAGAAAAACTAGCCCAAAAACTCTCTTGAAATCTTATGTAAAACAGTCCAAGGGAACCCCAATATATAGGCATCCAAAAACTAGCCGTTGGGGTCCAAATCAGCAGCTGACGCTGCTGCCGGTCGACCGCCAACGGTCAGAATTCCAACCGTTGTGCCACAGGTCGACCGGCCGGTCGACCGGGACTTGGATACAGAGAGCGGTCGAAGCTCTCTACCGGTCGACCGCCTGGTCGACTGGGGCCAGATCCAAAGAGCAGAGCTCTTTGACGGTCGACCGGGTCGGTCGACCTGCCCTCCAGCCAAACAAAGCCGTGCACATTTGTGCACATCGGTCGACCGCCCGGTCGACCGACCTCTGACTCGGTCGACCGTGCGGTCGACCGGTAAAAGGCCAGAAGCAACATTTTAGGGATTTAAAAACTTGTCTTTTTACCTTCAATAAAATCTCATAAATTCACTAAAAATCTACAAAAATAAGTTCAGTAATATACTTTGATATACAAACATGTTTGAGTAAAAATCAAAACATGTTACAAATATTTTGGACTATTTTTGTAATAAAGAAGTTTTGCCTTAAACAAAAATCTGTATTTTTCCAAAACAATTTTTCCAAATTGAAAACTGATTTTTTCAAAACTCCTCCAAATATAAAAACAAGATATTCTAAACACTTTTAAAGCTTAGTGTGTATGGAAATGATCCACTACACATATATAATGAAATATATATGTTTTTGACATTAAGCTCTAAATAAAGTTTTGATAAAACACATGTATACTTTGAAGCTTAAAAATCAAAACGGTATTTTTCAAAAATAAAACTCTTTTATGAAAACACATATAAATCTTGTGTGTGAGTGTATATGATACTTGAGCAATCCACCAACTAATCTGTCCTTCACATTTTATCTAAAAATAAAATCTTACGACAAACAAATCTAGACTCAAATCTTCTCTTGAAGGTCTTCTTCTTCTTCTTGACTTGGTCCAAACCTTGATCCAATGAGTTAGACTCCTCTTGAGTACTTGATGTGGTCTTGATGCACAAGCTCTTGAATCAACACGTGCTAGCTCCAAAACTTGACTTTAAATCTTTTGTTGAAGCTAAACACCTACTAAGATCTTGATCACATATCTGAAACTAATTAAATACAAGATCATTAGTACTATAACTACATGAGTTAATCACCATCAAAACAAGTGTGATGGGCCTTTGGGCAAACAATCTCCCCCTTTTTGATGATGACAAAACTCATGGAGTTATATATGCATAGATTAAAGTCAAGTTTCATAGAAGCTCCCCTTAACCCATGCATAACAATAAACAAATAGATATTGCAATGAAGTGCATAAAACTAAACAAATATATATGCATAAACAAGGTAAAAGAAACATGCATAAATCAAAAGTTCTTTTCCCAAAAATCTTCTCCCCTTTGTGTTTAAACTTTCAAAATCATTCTCCCCATTTTGTAAAACATAAACTCAATATATGCATATATAAACTTAAAATCATTCTCCCCCTTTTTGTCAATCATCAACAAAGGGGTGAAAAATAAATCAACAATAAGCATATATATGCGATATACATTCATGAAGAGGAAGACGCTAAGTTAGCTCCTCTGCATACATGCCTTACATGAAGAAGGGATGACAAATCCTAACTCACATAAAGCATAATATACAATGCATAAGTGGAGATGTGAAGCTCCCCCTACACACGTGTATCACATAAAGAAGAGATATCAAGTTCCTCAATATAAGATACACTCAACATGAATCTATATAGAGAAGAGATGTTAAGCTCCCCTTGCATATAGGCAATACATATCAAAACATTTTTAACACAAATTGTGATAATACTTAAACAAATTTTGAGATACCATTTGTAAATAAATAAAATTTTAAGGTATCACAAGATTTTTGATACCATATGAAATTGAAAATTTGTGATACCAATTAAATTTGAAACATTTGTACATTTTGATACCAATGAAAGAAAATATTTTATACTTTGATACCAATTGAAATATATGATAAATTTTGATACCAAATAAAAGGTAAAACATTTTTGATACCAATTTTGATACCTATTGAAATGAAAGGTAAAACATTCTTGATACCAATTTAAATCAAAACCCAATTGAAATCGAAACATATTGATACCAATTAAAGTATATTGTAAATTTTGATATTAATAAAAATACCAATTGAAAATAATGCATAAGCTTATTTAAATACCAAATGAGATATCAATTTGAAATCAAGATTTAAGTCAAGCTTAGAATCAAGGACAGTTTATGAGTCAGGTCCAAGATTTTGTTGTAGCTAGATGAGGTAGAAGAAACCCACGGAAGTCCGCATACCTCACTACACCTATGATTGTGGCTTATGTAGTCCCAGTCATAGAAGATGTTATTCTATCTACATATAGAGAAGTATAAATCAGTTCTGAGACTGAGATGTGGAAGGAAGCTATGTTGGAAGAGATGAACTCTCTTTAGAAGAACAACACTTGGGAATTGTCAAGATTGCCCTAGGGGAAAAGGTCATTGGTTGCAAATGGGTATATGCTAAGAAGCAACGATCTCAAGATGGAGTTATTGTTTGCTACAAGGCCAGGTTGGTAGCAAAAGGCTACACACAGAGAAAAGATATTGGCTATAAGGTCTTCTCATCTACTGTAAAACACTCTTCCATTCGGATATTGTTGGCATTGGTGGCATAGTATGACTTGGAGTTGGATCAGCTCGATGTGAAGGGGATCAGCTCGATGTGAAGACCGCTTTCTCCATGATGATCTTGATAAGATCTTTATGACTCAGCTAGTGGGATTTAAAGATGCATGAAAAGAAAATTTGGGTCTACAAGCTAAAGAAATCGTTGTATGGGTTGAAGCAATCGCCGGGCAATAGTACAAGTGATTTGGCAGCTTTATGTGTGGCAAAAAGTATACAAGAAGTAAATATGACTCATGTGTTTACTACAGCAAGTTATCAGGTGGAGAGTGTATTTATTTGTTGCTGTATGTTGATAATATGCTCGTTGCCTCCAAGAGTAGATTAACGATTGATAGGTTGAAGAAATAATTGTCTTTCGAGTTCGAGATGAAAGATCTAGGAGAAGTAAAGAAGGTACTTGGCATGAAGATTGATAGATAAAGGGATAGTGGCAAGATTCGCTTGACTCAGAAGGGGTATATGTAAAAAGTACTTCAAAAGTTCAATATCAATGGTGATACGAAGTCTATAAGTACACCGTTGGCTCCTTACTTCAAGCTTAGAGTTACTATGTCTCATACTACAGTTGAAGAATGTGAGTATGTCTCACGCACCGTACACCAATGCAGTGGGTGGTTTGATATATGTTATAGTGTGTATGGGGCCCGTTTTGTCACAAGCTGTCAGCAAAGTTACTAGGTACATGCACGATCTTAGTAAGGGGTCATTAGGAGAGGGAAGTGGATTCTACGTTACATCAAAGGTACGATAGATATGAAATTGGTATTTGAGAAGGATACCAATGGAAAGTAAGAATGTATGGAGTATGTTGACTCCAATTATGCAGGAGATCTTGACAAGCGTCAGTCTACGATGGGGTATGTCTTCACATTGTCCCAAGCACCAGTGAGTTGGCGCTCGACTTTACAATCTATTATAGCTTTGTCAACAACAGAAGCTGAGTATATGTCCATGACAAAAGCTATAAAGGAGGGCATTTGGCTTCAAGGGTTGCTTGATAATTTGAAGATTGAAAAGGATCAGCTTAAGATCAATTATGATAGCATGAATGCTATTTATTTGGTGAAGAACCGAGTCTATCATGCACGGACGAAGCACTTCGATTTTAGGTTTCACTTTATTAAAGAGATTCTCGAAGAAGGTGATCTAGTGCTTAAGAAGATCACACAAAGGAGAATCCGACAGACATGCTTACTAAGGTGGTTCCCGGAGCTAAGTTTAACCATTATAAGAACTTACTTCATATCTTTTCAGTTGCTTGAGTTCGGTGGATCTCATTTGGATGAAGTATATGTGGCTTGATCTCTTGGGCAGGAGGTACGTATGCAACTGTAATTGTGCAACCCATTTGCTGAGTTGACTTGGTGATTCATTGGTGTTCAGCTCAGATTTAGAAATCTTCACCGAGGTGGAGAATTGTGGGGAGAAAATCTAAAATCTAGTTGATAGAGGTTTTTAACTTTTGTTGGAGAGAGAGCCCAGAGATTTGAAGTTCCACGTGCACGAGGGGCACAGTGGAAAGAAGAAAGGAGAACAGATCGGTCGACCACCCGATCGATCGACGTGCATAGCAAGCAGGAAAAGGCACAGATCGGTAGACAGACCAATAGAGAGCAGGCGCAAAGGAAGTTGGCCTAGCGAACCGACCGCATATGGCACACAAGGCAGTCAGTTGATCGACCAACAGAGAGTAGATACTAGGCAAATTAGCCTAGCGGTCGACCGCCTGGTCGACTGGTTCAAGGGGTCGGTCATCTGACAATCGGTTCTGGCAGTTCTTTGATTGTGTTTTGAATTCGTTTTTGATCCAATTTCAGAAGTTTTGGTTCCTTTTCTTCGTGAATTCTCTGGTGATTTGAGAGGTTTTGTATCCTACTTTGTAAACCTGTATTAGTGATTTGATTAATAATATCTCTCTCCCTTTTGCCCTGAAGACATAGTCAATTTGTTGAACCTCATTAAATCTCGTGTTTTCTACTTTGTTCTCTGTTCGTATTTTTAGGACTGTTCTCTGCAACTCTGATCTTGGTATTGAACCTCTAGAGAACGCAACACTATTTGCTTTTAAGAGTAGTTGTAAATTATTGATAGTGCCATATAGGTATAACTCAAATGGTACTCTTCCTCGTGGAAAGTTATAGGTTCGAATCTTTCTATACATAGTTATTGATAAAAATTAGAATAGATTCCAACTAACATTTATCGCTAAGACTGTGAGGTCACGGTTAGACTCGTAACTAAAATGTCAAGGTAGAGGGTTCAGTGAGTTTACACAGAAGCAAGCAAATAACTTATAGTTGTCACTATCCAATGGAGCTAAATTTACAGAATGCACTAAGAGGCATATTACACAACGACTCGATTCATGGCGAACGGAGCCGCTAGGCTCAATTAGCAGCGCATTAAGAGGCGTAATACAAAATGACTTGGCTTCGCAGGGCACGAAGACGACTGAGCTCAGCAGTTCATGGAGGCGCGTCACAGCAAACCTCCACAGCTATGATCAACTAGCAATTTATAGCGGCTCATTCACGACTAACCCCCATCCAATCATCCACTTCATCCACATCCATTGATGTGTCTCTCTGCACTCCAGTGGAACATGATAGGGAAAGAACCAAAAGATCTCCAGATGTCCTGATTATTGCCCTCCAATTTCTCACTCTTGCTCCCAAAATGCCTCCTCTAACAACAACAACAACTCCAAGACTACAGCTCCCTCATCCTCGCCTACACAAAACATGGCAACTTCACTCCCAAGCCTTCAATCTCTTCACGCAGCTCTCTTCACGAAAGATGTTTGATGAAATGTTCAGCACATTTCAGAGCCCAACGTGCCGTTGTGGAATTCTATTATTTCCGCCTATGTTGCCTATGGCCAGTACACTGAGTCCTTCAAGTTGTTGTCAGCTATGATCAGTGTCGAACAGTTGGCGCCCACGGCCCCCAATACATTTTTGTGATCGGTGCGTGCGCTGCGATTAGAGACATTGAGATTGGAAAGGTCATGCATGCAAGGATGATCAAAGAGAGGATGTCGCATGATGTGAGAATGCTCAATTCGCTTGTTACGCTCTACTTGAAGTGCGGTGCGTTGAGAGATGCTAGGAGAGTTTTCAACGCGATAGATGGAATTAATGTGGTTTCTGGGAATGCAATGATTGCCGGGTACGCGCAGAATGGGGAGTGTGAGCAAGCACTGAGCTTGTTCAGTAGGTTGAATAGAGAGCTAGTGGTTGTCAAGCCCAATAAGATTACATATTTGAGTGTGTTGAGTACTGTTTCTTCTGTTTTAGATTTGAGATTTGGGGAAGAAGTTCATGCTCACCTTGTTTGGTCAAGGCTAGAATGCGAGATGAGCATTGGGAACTCCTTGATCACTATGTGTGGGAAGTGCGGCTGCGTGGAGAAAGCGAGGAGGGTGTTTGATAGATCGCCTGTTAGAGATGTCATCAGTTGGGACTCAATGCTTGCAGGGTACACGCAGAATGATGGATGGGAGAACTGTTACGCATTGTTCAGGGAAATGCCCTTGATGGGCATCGAGCCTGATGATCACACGCTGACCATTCTTCTTAGCATGATTTCTTCTGAATTGCCTTCTGCAAGCTGGTAGGGAGATCCACGGGTATATGTTGCAAAGAATGGGATGGAAAGGACTGTGAGTAGGGGTGCCACCGGATACGGATTATCCGCGGATATCCGCATCCGAATCCGCCTCCAATCCGGATACGGATATTATTTTTTCACATCCGTCATTATTCGTATCCGTATCCGTATCCGAAAGGTAGGTGCGGATACGGATATGGTAAAAGTAATATCTTATTCGTATCCGATCCGATATCCGAATGTTGCGTGCTTCATAATGATATCGGTATGGAGAAGACTATTCTTCAATGGAATAAGGTATTAAATTTTAATATTTTGAGTTGGTGAAAAAGTAATAGTGAAAAGTATTCGATTCTTGCAAGAACACCACATGATATTTTGAGTATTTCGACGTCAACCATGTCATCCGAATCGGCATTTAGTACCGGAGGACGTTTAATCTATTGTTATAGAAGTCAAATGACAATGAATACAATGAATGTATTGATATGTACACAATAATATCATAGTATGTATCACATTTAATATTGTAGTAGATGAGATAAAAAGTAATATAAGTATTTCTGTTTAATTTATCTTTAACCATATTCCTTTTTAATATATCCGATTAGTATCCGCATCCGATCCGCTAATATCCGATTTATATCTGATATCCGATTTTGGCGGATACGGATATCATTTTTCCACATCCGCCAATATCCGTATCCGTATCCGTATCCGAAGGTTGGGTGCGGATATGGATATGGTAGAGGTAATATCCGATCCGTATCCGATCCGATGGCACCCCTAACTGTGAGTATCGATTTCTAATGCGATTGTAACGATGTATGTAAAGAATAACAGATTAAGGGATGCAGAGAGGAATTTGGAGGGGGTGGGAGAGCTAGATTCCTACTCTTGGAATGCAATGATGAATGGTTACTCCATGAATGGTTGCTATGAGATGCTATTGAGTTTTTCGTCGATTTGCTCAACCAAGGCTTGCTGTTTGATTACTTGGCTCTTTCGATTGTTCTTACGGCCTGTGGGGGTTGGTCTATGTCGAACTGGGGAAGCTGATCTTCTTCTTTGTAAGTTAACACTTCTGTCTTGTCAATCAATAAGGCATCGGTGTCAATGTACTCGAAATGTGGAAGCATAAGCGATGCAGCCAGTGTTTCAACGGATGAAACACAAGGATGTGTTCTCATGGACTGCGATGATCACAGGATGTGTGCATCAAGGCACGGCGTGCAAGTCCCTCCACCTCTTTCACAAAATGAGAAGAGATGGCATCAAGCTGAACTCAATCACCTATGTCGGCTTGCTCACTGCTTGTGCTCATGCTGGCCTCGTGGAAGAAGGGGCTCGCTATTTCAGTACGATGAGCAGAGACAAGAATACAGAACCAAGCATCGAGCATTATGCTTGTATGGTTCATATGTTCGGCCGTACTGGCCAATTCGCTAAAGCCGAAGCCACGGTTGTGACTGGAATTTTGCGCTTGGGGTTGAAACAGAGTTCTGCGGGGAGCTTGCCATGCACACAAACAACTTGAGCTGCGCAAGAGAGCAGCAGCAAGGATTCTGGAGCTTTGAGCCTGAGGGTGAGACCTACCCAATCTGTATGCTTCTTTTGGATTGTGGAGAGAAGCAGTGGAAGTGAGGAGGAAGATGAGAGACAAAGGACTGAAGAAGGAAGCTGGATGCAGCTGGATCAAGATTGCAAACAGAAGGCACGTCTTTGTGGCCGGAGACATCTGCTATTCAAATCGGGAGGAGAACTACGAGAAGCTCGGGGAGTTGGATGAGAGATGCAGGCGAACTGGCTATGTTCCAATGACCGAGCTCGTGCTTCATGATGTTGATGAGATACAGAAGGAAGAGATTCTCAGTTGGCACAGCGAGAAGCTGGCTCTTTCCTTCGTGATACTGATGACAGAAAATGCAAAGAGGGGTGATTCGAGTCATCAAGAACTTGAGCGCGTGTGGGAATTGTCACAACTGGATGAAATTCTCTTTGCAGGTTGAAAGCAGGGAGATCGTCATGAGAGATTTGAGATGGTTTCATTCGTTCAAGGATGGGGAATGCTCATGTGGAGACTATTGGTTGCAGAGCAAGGATATGCCGAAGTTTCGATGTGAAGAAATTCACTGCAGATTGATACATGGTTTATGGATACAATGTTACATTCACACTTACAGAAGTAGGAAACTATTGGTCAGGGGTGCTTCTGTTTGAATCACTAAACAACAGAATAACAATAAAAGTTCAAAGTTCATCAACTTCCCTCTTCATCCAGACCATTTTACAACTTCGAATGGTCTTTTCCACAACATCAGTCACTATTCGATTCTAATCGGCTAAGAGAGCCTGTCAAATTTTCTTCATGAAAGAGGACAAGAAATATTATTAACATATGCTATGTAATTTGGCCTTGCAAGCCTCAGAAGCATAGTGTTGAATGCTACAACATGATATTGGCATCTCTGCCCACAACTTATTACTGTTCAAAGTTCCAACCACGTCTTATTTGTGGCATCATAGTAAACATTCCTCAATAGGAAAGACTCAGCTTGATGAAACATCCTGAATTGCTGAAATGACCTGACCGATGGAATCAAATTGACATCTACCCTTGAGAAGTATTTTCGCGAGGTTGAGAGCACGGCGCTCACAGTATGCTCGCTTGCTAGGATCGGCAATTGACTCAAAATCTTCAACATGAGCTACACCTACGATTCTCCTGCAATATAGAGAAGGAATTCGTCAATGCAAGTCCAGTGTTAATTTGCACGAACAAAAAAGTGTTGAGATACATATAGCTCAAAAGTGAGAAGAAAAATAAACAAAATGTTGTATTACTTTCTCTTTTAGCATTGAACTTTGACCAGAGGAACAAGAGGAAGATTATGAGGTAATCTATTAGTCATAAAAAAACACTGCATGGTATTATCTGATATAGAGGCAGACCTGTCACTAGCACAACTTTGATATTACAAAAACTGGTGAACGTTCGTCCAGAAGGCAATAGTGAAAGAGAGTGTGCATCTAAGCATGGAGGTCACTTTAGGGTTCTTTGGTTCTACCAGAATGAATAGAAGTAAATGAATTGAATCAACAAAAGTGAAAGAGAAAAAAGAAAGAAGAATACTCGAATTACAAATTTGCACCAAGTAAAATTTGTTAGATAAAAACATAATTATTGATTCCTGCATTACATAGTCAAATCCTTCGGCGCTATCATTACATGTCCTTCAAGTGCCAATTGCATATAGTATCTTATATACTAATGAGTCCTTCCAATTCTCCAATAATCTGGAGACACTAAAAACTGTGTTGTTTAAAATGTGTGTCAAGTAAACACAATGATGAATAATTAACTAGATACGTCAATGCAGAAATCCAACAATAATAAGATAAAAAGAAATATATATATATATATATATATATATATATATATATATATATATATATATAGTGAGTTGATCCTCTAAGAACGGTTCTCACGGATTCCTTCACCTTATCATTTTGGCAGCACCAAATCCAAGAGCATCGTGAAACAAATCTTTCATATACTTCTTTTGGACCAGTATCCACAGCTCCGGGGTATCATATATAGATGCAAGATATGCCTCACCATTACCACTTTTGTTTTCATTCCAAAGTGAAATGAACTTTTTCTCAAAAAGGTTCCAAGTTTCATTTATAGTCCTCAGGATCCATTGTTTATATTTCTGCATAGTTACATATTTAAACAACTCATTTCAGAAAATGCACAAGTCATAGATAAAAGTTGCAAGCAAGAAATAACAGAAAGTGGTAACAACAAAATGTGAACAACTATTCAAAAATGTCATTGATTAATATATATTAAAACAACAACAATCACAGTAACCAATTTAGTACGAAGAGCAAATAATGTGAATTGTAGAAGAGCGAAGAGCCTGTCCCAGCTAATAAATTGTTGTGTAACTCGACAAAATGTGTTCAGGAGGAAGAGGAAAATCAAAATTTTCAAAACATCACCATGCAAGGGACAATAAACAGATTGGATAATATGGTATGTCTCCTACTTGCTGCGTGGTGTACATTAAATATTGTGTGACAATGGCCGTGTCTGTCAAATCTATGTTGCTGCAGAATGGAGCTCAAAAAATAACCTCTAAGTGGAAGCAATGAAGCTCATTGTGGGTATATCATATAAGGCTCCTTGAAGAGAGAACAGGGCTGTGTTTGTGTCTGCTGTTGTTGGTGTCCGCGCACGCACCTCTCTCTCTCTCTCTATCTCTCTCTCTCTGTGGGGATTTTATTTTTCTTCTTTTTCTTTTCTTTCTTTGTGTGTGTGTGTGTGTGTGTGTGTGTGTGTGTGTGTGTTGGGGGGGGGGGGGGGGGGGGGGGGTGTAATTCGCCGATAGTAGGACCTTCAGTTTTGTAAATAGAGTGTCACTGCCCCCACACAGATTCAAACTGCAGTCATACAATAGGTATGGGGCCTTATTGCAAATAACTTGAAATTCAACATAATAAATAGAAGTTTATAAGTAAAATGATTAGAAGCTTTTCAGTACCGCTAATATGCATACATAGATAGAATCAAAGTATGTTAGTAAGGACCTCAGATTAAAATGAGAGCAAAACCCTGCACGCTAACTGTACAGAAGTACCCATGAAATACAAAATCAGAAATTGTGTTAAATTTAATTATCTACTTAAAAGACATTTTTAGGCCTAAGACTGGTCTGCCTAGCTTCATGATAAACATTAATGAAGTTTCTGCCTACAAGACATGCTTACAAACTATACGAGTAGAAATCCACATTAGTTAGAAAGATATTTATAAAGAAAAGTGGTACATACTTCCTGATCATTCCCTTGATCAGCATGTCCATCTTGTGCAAAGAAAGCCAAAATCAAGTTTCCCAGAAAGGCTCCTATATCAAACCCATAGGTCCATAGAAAGCGAATTCTGGATCAATAACCTGAGTGGAGTCAGTAGTCACCATGACAGAACCAGTATGAAGATCTCCATGAATTAGAGCTTGGGCTCTCTCACAGAACCTGCAAATTAAAAATATAATTGATATGCAGGACACCAAGCAACTGTAACTACAAAGGAAAAGATGCTGAGAAATTGTCATCGTGACGAATTGCCATCGTGACGAATTGCCTAATGTTTATACATGGATTTCAACCCAGCAACCTCGAGCTTCAAATTGTCATCGTGACGAATTGCCTCAGCATCATGATCAAGGTAAGGAGAAGTCCAACGATTATACTGAGAATCTCTATAGGGATCCGAGAAAACAACCTGCTCCGTGAGTCTACAAAGCTCCACATTCCCACAAAACTCAGCAACTGCAAATGCAAGAAGGACTTCAACAAGATGTTTATAACATATAAAATATTAAAATTAGATCTCATCAAAGTTGCTCAAAACTAGGAAAAATAAATTTAAGGTGACGATCCTTAGCAAAATTGTTTAGCATGAAAGTTACTTGATATGCAAATAGATATAGCATGCAATTCATAAATTGTACTTGCAATCTTGAAGAGTAACAGGATATGCTTATTTTTGCCAGCCCTCAGTTAAATTCCCAGCTTGCACAAAAAAAGGCGACAGTTGAGAAACGATTCAGCATTAAACAAGTCACAGAAGAAAAATATAAAAGTAGAACTTAATAGTGCCAAGCTGAAACTGAATTATACTTAAAAGAGATCTAGAATAGCTCCCTAGAATAAAAAGAATAATCTAAACATTTTAATAACATAATGAACACTGAAATCAGAAGTTACCTTCTGAGCCTATTAATTGATGCACAACTATCACATGGTCTCTATTATTAATTTTATTGAACTCTCATCATCACCACCACCACCGCCACCGCCACCATATAAGCCTCTTGCACAACTATCACATGGTCTCTAGTATTAATTTTATTGAACTCTCATCATCATCACCACCACCACCACCACCACCATATAAGCCTCTTGCATCAAAATGGGGTCAGCCATAGAGCATGTCTCCGGTCAAGAAAACTTCATAAACAAATTGGCCAAGTTTTTAAGATGGGCTCTCAACCTGGCATCAACCCTCTATGTTGGTGGAAAAATCCTAGTCAAGTATGAACAAAAAAAGACCATGTGATATAACCTTGATAGCTAATTGTAGGTAGGTAGGTAGAACTAAGGAGCAAACCTCCAACTTTGAAAGATGATATGATTTGCTATATGGATTCACACATCTCTGAGACAGAAAAAAAATCAAGAGGATAGCATTCACAAAATGAGAAAAAAATGTGAAATATCACATCGATGCAGAGTACAAAATATCGGCCGAGTCGGATACGACTCGGCCGAGTCGTATCCGACTCGACCAGTGCCAATCCGACTCGGAAGCCCGAGTCGACCAACGGGCGCCGAGTCGAGTCCGAGTCGGACCCGACCCGGGTCGACTCGGCGCCCGTGATCCTTCAATTAAAGGGGCTGTGTGAGAGAGAGAGATCAGATCAATCTGATCTCTCTCTGACACGCTGCCCCCTCCCTCTCGCGTCCCCCCGCGTCGCCCTAGCCGTCGCCGTCGCCTCGCCGTCGCAGGTAATTCTCCCTCTCCCTCTCTCTCCGCTGTGTCTCTCTCTCTCTCTCTCTATCGGACTCTCTCCCTCTCAGTCTCTCTCTCTCCCCCCTCCCCCTCTCTCTGTGCCTCTCTCTCCCTATCTGTCTCCGTCTCTCTCTCTATCTCCGTCTCTCTCTCTCTGTCGGACTCTCTCTCCCTCTCCCTCTCAGTCTCTCTCCCCCCTCTCCCCTCTCTCTGTCTCTCTCTCTCTCCCTCTCCCTCTCAGTCTCTCTCCCCCCTCCCTCCCTCTCTCTGTCTCTCTCTCTCCCCCCTCTCTCTCCGTCTCTCTCTCCGTCTCTCTCCTCCTCTGTGTTCCTCTCTCTCTCCCTCAGTTTAATTTTGATACATGAATTTTGATATCTACAATTTTTTATGATTTGTCATGAATTTTCATAATTTTTTTGGCGTTCTATGTAGCGTTTTGCGCGTATCGTCCGACTCCGATCCGAGTCGCCGAGACCGATCCGTCTCGGTGTCGGCCGAGTCGGCGGCCGAGACCTTGAACCATGCATCGATGCCTTATAGTGATACTCACACGTGTCATCCTAGTTCATTTCTTTCCCTCTTTTCCATCTTTCATTTTCTCTTTTTTGTGAATCACATGAATGCTTCAAATCTTGAAAGAAATCCACACAGTCAGCTGCCTCTTTCCCATTGTCCAAAGTGGGGACTGAGAGGAAGTAAATACTACATAATAAGTGAAGAGCATTTCGTTCTACCGCAATTGTAATTTGACAAATGACCTTGTGTCATAACCACTTTACCAAAAAGATTAAGCAGGTGGTTTTTGAGACAACAATACATATCGAGCAATCTCGACATTCCCTCACTTTGGAACCTGACTATGTGGGAGGCCTCCAGCAGAAAGATGATCAAAAATGGCGACCCTTGAAACTTTGGGTGCTGTTATAAGTGGTAACTTGATCTAGTTCTGATGAATAGTGTGCATCTAATTCAAGCTCCAACTGAAGAAAAAATGCTAACTGTATATTCGACACATAATATACTGTCTTACATTAGCTGGTTATGGGCTTATAGCAGATATTTAACATATACCTGAACGTTTATGCTCTAATGTAGAACAGAAAAGAAGAGATGTGAAGAAGAGTGTCTTTGCCATATATTCTGACATGTGTTCTGCAAGAAGTGGGTATTCAACCCCAGCAATCAATCCTTTTCTCAAAATAATATGTGGAGGCTTCAAATAGCGCATGGCAATCAAGGACATAGGCCGATCAAAATGGTAAACTTCAGGGACATGGTTTGGACACAAGCGACCATTCTCTTTCAAGGCCAGTGCCTCAAAGTATGCACGCTCCTTTGTCATTGGCCATGATTCTCCTATGCAGCGAATGTATGGAAGAGCCTGTCTTATCATGCAGACAAAATAAGATAATTCTGATCAGCATCAGAAGATATGAGAAGGTAAATTTTGAGACGCGCTAGTATGTAATGGAATACAAAAAAGCAGCACATGAGGATAAGAAAATGTAAATGAAGTGGACATTGGCTAGAATATAACAGAGTGTAAATGACTCACAGAAGGAAATAGAGACATCAAAAATAAATCAAATATTTTTTGCAATGGAAAAAAAAATACAACAATTAGCCAGCACGGGCATGCAATGTACATGGAAATATCTTTTAAAAACATTCACCCCCAACCTTCCCTTGAATTATCAGAGATGCACGTGTGCGTGAAACAAATGCAGTAAATAACTAATTATTTTGTCTTTTATGATATATGAATGTTAGGATATAATTTTTTATCTTTCTATGAATGTTAAGATTTTAATCTTACACTGTAAATATTTGGAACTCCTTTTGCCAGCGAGTTGACCCATGTGAAATAACTGTTTTCAAGGCATGCACTTGGATGATAATCGAGGCAATAAACAATAATTTTATTTCCTCTATTTCTCCACTCCCTCAATACTTTGATACATTAAGATTAAAAGAAAAACTTTTGTGACTCCTTTCATCATTATTCACTTGAGAGCAATACCACCTTGCACAAAATTATGAATATTCAGCGGGGGGGGGGGGGGGGGGGGGGGTGGGGGGGGGGGGGGTGGGGGACGGGTCTTTGTGCCCAAGTGGAAGGTGGTATTAAGCAACTGCTGGTTTATGAAGTTAATACATGCACGCCATTTGGTTGAGTTGTGAATCAGAGACAAGTTAACTATAAAATATACTTCATGGCTAGATAGGACTGATGTAATACAGGAGAACCGTAATCACCTTCAATCTAAAAATTGGGAATTAGGGTTTTGAAATAAGAACTATAAAGAGAAATTAGGGTTTAAAAAATAAGAAAATAGAAGAAGTGGATAAATTTAAGTTTCACACCCCTTACACCATGGGCTTCACACCCTTGCACCATAGACTTCACACCTCAATCTCAAGAATTCAAGGGCTCAACAAATATAAACTGAAAATTTTTAATTCATTCATTGTCTACTGATAATAAAAGTCTGGAGTCTATTTATAGGTTTTACAAAAGAACACTTCTAAGAGATAACCGATGTGATACTAAATACCCACATAAAAAAGACACCTAACTCAAAAATAAACTAATGTCTAAAAAACAACTAGCAACTAGTGATGTCCTCATCATTTCCTCCGGGGTGGGATAAACTTGACCATGTCGAGGGAGGGCTACCCTCACGAAGCATCTCAATCGAGTGATGGTAGTGGTCAAAGAATCAGCACTAGTGCATCACATCGAGACCAAGGTGGTAGAGGTGGAGCTGACCTCTTAACGGATCAACTGTAAAAGATGGAAGTTCGATCAAGGCACCAGTAGATAGAGACATATCATCCCTACTGAAGAAACTGATACTAGGATCACATAGAATGTCCAACTCGTAAGTAATGGAAGCACTCTTATTCAGAATTCTATTGAAATTTGTGTGTCAAGCGTGCAACTTCCTCTCAGCCTCAGGGGACTTGTAACCATCACCTTATTATCAACTGCAAAACACTATATGAGTATGCAACAAATATGTAGGTGTCATTGCAAATTGCTATCGGCCTAGTGATTCATCAATATGTGCAACAAGCAAATACAATGCAGTAGACACTATAGGCATAATTTTTAAAGATAGAAAAATGATATATCTGAGTTGCTTAGGAAGGCACACATTTAACCCCACAGATGAAGATATATTGGAATCAAATACAAACTCCAAACAACCAGAAAAAGAACAAACACTAGAAGCCATCTGCTAAATCATGGAAAAGAACTCAGGTGACTCACTAGTATATGAATCGATTGGAACGACCATAAAATCGAAATCAGCACGAGGGGATTCAGATGGTCCACTAGATGTAATGATACTAGAATCAACTGTCTAGTGCTCAATATCATCCTCGATTAAAGATGTAGAAATGAATACCTAAAGATCGATCTAACTAGACTCAAAACTCCTCTAATTCAGGCGCAGACTCACTAATATCATGAGCATAGGCATCAACATCTAAGGTGTACCAGACTCGACTAACATGTCTACTACTTCACTAGTACCCTCATAAGAAGTATGACCCTCATCAATAATCTATGTGTCAAAACCAACTGATATGTCTTCACTTATACTAGCACTCTTAGAAGGAACATGGACATCCTCAACAACATTCGAATCGTCAACATCATCACTAGATACAGTACTAACATGTCGACTCTGCGAGGTGCACTGATAATCATAGTGTTCATATCTCTCACACTTAAAACACTCAGCCTTGACATTGACTAACATTTTGAGGGTCAAGTCTATCTTAAGGCAACATCAAAGGCCTCTTCAACGGAGTCTAAATCATAAGAGCCAGTGATCATAGCATGTCTTATTTTGGGCCTTAAAGCCCAAACAAACCTAATTATAGTCTGAAAATGGTGTTCTCTCTGTCACTATGACGAGTTAAGTTTTCAAATATGGCTATGTAATCATAAACGGGCATATGACCCTAACGGAGGTTGTGTAACTGGTCTAAGGGGTGATTTTTATAATATTGAGTAGTCATGATGCTACAAATACAAAATTAAGCAAACAAGCAGATGCAGTGGAGAATCCTAAACTCAAGTAAACTAAATTCATACACTAACGAAAATAAAATATCCTAAAAGTTCATATTCTAAATGCAAAAAAAATGCACTCATAAAATGAAGAAAAGTGACAAATACTGATGCAACCACTAGATAAAAACAAATAGCAATTCATTCCACAGATTATTGCAATCCAAATAGTAGTTGCAAGTAATTTAACAATTAATAGTTCAACTCAAGTTAGAATATCACCTAAAAGGTGAGTCATTCACGTCCAAACGCAAAACTCCTCTAAGAATCCTCAGAGAAGTACCTACACCGAAGAGCTGAAATCACCCACAAAAATCCTGAACAGTGATAATAGGAAGTCGAAGATGGCTGCCTCGAGAACGGCGAATTGGGCCTAAAACAAGCTCGAACCACGCTACTGGACTGCGTCTGGAACAATACCGGCACCAAATAAAGGCTCATGGAGGTTGAATCTGTTGTCTGAATGCTGCAAAAATCTTCCCAGTGGTTCTAGGACTCAGTTACAAACCCAACTTCTTGAACAGAGCTCAAAATGAACTCCGAACAGAGAGAAATAGGTTCTAGACTGTTGTTGCGCTGCTGTTCTAAGTTGGCTCAGTTACAACTTGGCCTGGCTCCGCCTGAGTCAACTCGATGAGTGCATCACTAAGTCGGGCCGAGTTGATTTGAACGAACCTAAATCCAACTTGAAGTGGGTTTGGTTTGATGTTGGACAGGGTCAGATCTGATTGGAAACAGACCCGACTGGATTGGACTCGAATGGAACCAGAATGGCTTTGTTGATGGCGGTAGCTACTACGGATCTGGAGACGCGGCGGTGATCGTCGACTGCTGGCGGTGTTGGTGAGGAGTTCTGATGAGACCACAACGACAGGACGAGATCGCAGCGAGGATGGCACAGTGAGAAGAACTGGACAATGCTACTGTCGTCAGATGGGTTCCAGTGAGATGAAGACGAGGAAGAAGATGATGTGACGTCGTCAGTGAAGTCAGGATCTGGGGTCGTTGTCGTCGGTGAGAAAGAATCATGATGGATCCAGGCGGCGGATGATGGCGAGGACGAAGAAGAGGCGAGGACGAAGAAGAGGCAAGGACGAAGAAGGTAGGAGAAATTGGCGGTGGCCGACGACGAGGACGAAGACGAAAAGGCGACTATGAGACCTAGCAAATCTGGATCTGGCGACGTCTGTCGCTGTCGATGTTGGTGGCTCTGGGTGATGAGACTGACGGCGGTTGAAGGAGGTGAAGATGCTCGAGAAGGAGGTATGGCGGTGTTGGCAGCGATGCAAGCAAGAGGCGTGGGTGGCAGAGTGAAGTTTTAGGGTTAGGTTTCTGATGGGTTGATAGGGAAGGAAGAAGGAGAAGGAATCTGTTTAGGGTTTCAGATCTCTCTTTTCTTTTTTCTTTTTTTTATCGAGCTGATTAGGGTTACGTATCTCTATTTTTTTCTTATAGATCTAGGGCTTTTGATCTGGATCTAGGGTTTTAGAGATGGAAAAATATTTGAAGGGGATTGAAGCCAAGAATTCTGATAACAAACTGATGTAATACGAAAGGATCACAATCATCTGGAAATTAGGGTTCTGGAAGAAAAACTAGAAAGAGGAATTATGATTTAAAAAATAAGAAAATAGAAGTGGACCAATTTGGGCTTCGCACCCCTTACACCACAGGCTTCACACCCCTTACACCACAGGCTTCACACCTAATCTCAAAAACTCAAGGGCTCAAGAAATATAAATAGAAAATTTTTAGTTCATTCATTGTCTACTGATAATAGAAGTCTGGCATTTATAGGCTTTACAAAAGAACACTTCTAAGAGATAACCAATGTGGTACTAAACACCCACATAAAAGAAGACAACTCAAAAATAAACTGAAATAAAAAATAACTAGCAATTGGTGATGTCCTCATCAAGGACTCTCAGTGAGAAGTTCATTTGTAATAATGCCAATATCTCATATGAAAGACATCAAATATCACATTATCAATATCAAATGGGAACTTTGACACGGACATGCAAGAGATGGTCAAATGCATGTCATGGACGCAAGAACTGACTCACTCATGCACAACTTAAAGGTGAATGTAATGGGAATCTATTTGAGATTTAAAGTTTTAAGGTTGTAGACACAAGGTAGCATTAAGACATGAAGTTGTATCACTCAGCAAGAAAGCATCATAATCAGGAACATTGTCAAGAAGTCGCTTGCTGTAAGGACTTACGATGTCATTGAACTTGGATCTGGTTTATCAGAATTGAATTGTGAGATGATTTGTCCAAAAGGGTAATTCACCTAAACCTTCTGATGACAATAGTCCACCTTGAACATGAGAGAATGATGTGATTAAACATATGTATGCAGAAATCCCGAAAGAAAATATTAAAGAATTTAATTTTGGAAAGAAGCAGAGTCTCTCTTATGTACATAAGAGAGGGAAAATATACAGGCTGACCCAATTTGATGATGCTTAGCGGGTCTTTTTTTTTTTACTGATGATTAGACACATTCAGACGAGGACAATGCTCATACCTAAGAGTTTGTCCTTTGTACTTAATTGTTTAAGCTATAGGAATCTTGAAGAGTTGAAATCATGTAACAGAATGGCTTTAAATTAATTTCAATAATCTATTACGTCATTATGGAAAGTTTAGAACATTGGGCTTTGCATATAGTTCTCGAACTCTTGATTTTATTAAACCTTTCTCAAAACATATAAACTTACGGAAGAAGCCCAATTAAAGTGTTATGTTTATATGTCATGTTATTGCTTTTATTTTTCTTAGTTTTATAACAGTTTTGTCTATCCAGATTCTAGCTGTTTTCAAGTCTTGTCTGTTGCATTGGAATGATTAGAAAGAAATTATAACAGCTAAAAAGGAGGAGTTTGATCAAAAGAAGAAAGTAGTCTCCAAAAAGAAAGCGGATCCTCCACTGTGGTTATGCTGGTAATGTACAGGATCTCCTATTGCAGACCCAAGATGAGCTGTACTTCCCTAGCTTAAAGTGTGTTATTTTTATAAGTTATGACATTTCTTTCTATTTTTTCATATTTTTTGTAACAGTTTCATCTATCCAGACTCTAGCTGCTTTCAAGTCTTGTCTGTTGCATTGGAGTGACTAAAAGGAAATTACAACAGCTAACAAAAGGAGGTGATTTGACCGACAGAACAAAAGATAGAAGATCGTCCACAGTGATTTGACAATGGTATACAGAATGGTATACAGGATCTCCTACTGCAGATCCAAGATGAGGTGAAAAGGAAAAATCTAAGCTGAAACAAACTGCCCTAACTGTTATCTGCCAATAGCTTGTCAACACAACTTGTGGAAAAGACAAGTTGCTCGAAAGAAAGGCAAACAAGCTACACAATTTCACAAAAAGAGTGTGGTCTGTGGTAAGTTGAGAATGCACCAAAAATAGGTTGACAAAGAATTTCACCAGCTAATCTTGCAATTAACCTTCTCAGTTAATGCCTGATTCCAAGACAAGAAAATAATAAGATGCTTTTTTAAAATCTAATACCCATAGTGGTTGTCAGAGTCGTTTCACTCAAGCTCATGCAACATGCAACATGAAACCTCTCTATCTCCCCAACACCATGAGCAGAGCCTCAAATGAGGTGAACTGGGACTGCATGCAATCCACTGATTACTTTTCCTCTTCCTTGGATGAAAAGGAGAGGAAATAACATACAACAAAAATAACATATAATTTAGCATTCAAATCTTCATTTTTTATGTTCATTATTGTAAAAGAATACCTCTTCAAGCTACATATGATTCTCAAAACAATAAGGGTATGAGTTGCACTAGGACTAACATTCAACTCTCAACATACAAGTGCACGTCGATGTTTTCAACATGGGACATCAAGGTGTTCTCAATGGAAAAAAGCCTTTTCTTTATGGGAAACTGGAATCAAGCCAGCTTAACAGATTTAAATGGCTATATTCTAATATAGAAACTAGAATAAGGATGGGACTAGTTGATAGAGTTATTTCGGTTAAACTAACTTAATCTAATTATTCTTCTTCTTTCTCAATTAAGGCTAAGGGAATCAAAGTGGGGAAGGTGGTTTAAGTCAGTTTAACCATTACTTTTAGAGAATGTACATGTATTCTTGTATTTTTCTATTTATTCCTCATCAATATAAAGAGAGAGAACTCCAATTTAGGCCTAAGCCGTCTATTCTCTAAAACCTAACATGGTATCAAAGTACCATCACCTTCTCTACAAACCGCTGCCACCATCTAAAAAGAAGGAAAACAAAATCCTAGCCTAGCCGCCACCATCACCTTTTTCTTCAAAACCCTAGCCACCATCTCTTCTTCTCTCCTGTTTCTTTTTTCTTCAGATCTAGTATGATATAAACTCAGATCTCCACACCAAAAAAAAAGTTAGTGCCATGGAGGTACTGTTTATGATGAACAGTTTTGCCAGGAATTCCTTTAATCCTACCCCTAGCTATCTCTCCATCCACCTCCACTATTACAGATCGCCAGCCATCATCTTCTCCTCTATTTCTTCTCTGTCTTCATCAAATGCGGACTGTTGCACCTATATCTTCATCAGATTGGCGCTGATGCACCAATCAACATCATCGCCAAGACCTCCGACTACATCAAAGCTAGTCGTTGAAGCCTCCAAATCTCTTCAAAACTCTCACCGAAGCTTCCAGATCTCTCCAGAGCACTCGTCGAGCCCTCTTCTTCCCTACAAAAGCCTTGGGGAGCTCTGTTTTCTTTTTCATGCAGAACACTTGTCAAGCTCTTTTCTTCTCTGCAGAGCCCTGTTCTGCCTGTTTTGCTACTTTGTTCTGCCTTGTTTTTTGATATGCTGACCACAGAATTGATTCTAGTGTTAATGCTTCAAACATTTTTATCTACTGCAACAATCCAGATCTTCCTTGCCTTCATCTACTATAGGTCTACTGAGTATTGAGTTTGAGCATCTCTCATAATCTCTTATTCTACTGAGTTCAATGATCTACCAGAACCTCCACTTTTAAATGAGTTTGAGGATCTCTAAAACCTTCACTTCTACCGGGATGGAAACTCTAAAATCCTAACTGTCCAAAGCTATGAATATTTAATTTTTGCAATATGTGTCTCAGTTTGTTTAAGAAAGCTTTGTTTAGGAGATCTATTTTTTCTAGTATTTGTAACAAAGTGCGCATAATTGACATCTATGCCCAAGTTTGTTGGGGGGGGGGGGGGGGGGTATTTGAATATGTAAGGGTACTCTGTATTTTCCTATTTATTCCCCATCTATATAAAGAGAGGAAACCTGATGGGAGACATGAAAACAATTTAGGAAGAGTTATTTTAGTAGTTTTTATTTCTTGTATTAGTTTTATTTCTTTTTTTAGGCTTTTATTTTTCTTTATGTGACGCATGAGTAGTGCACGTGTCCTCATTTCTATATAAACTATTGTAACTCTTATGCTTGGGATCAATGACTGGGTTATTGAAATCTTTAAGAAATTATTTGAGCGGCATGAAGTGGGGAGAGATTATTCTAAGTGTGAAGCCGAATCTAAATCTCGATGTGACATGCATGGAATGGGTGAGTGATTACTTGGGTGAGAGACCCAATCAATCTTCATCTTTTTCTCAAATTTTCAAACCCACGCTTAGTTTATCCTTAATCCACCACAACCCCCAAACCCTACATTTGTTTTTCTCCAATCCCACCACGAACCCTAACTTTCCCCTTTTGTCCTGCGTCAAATTGTTAACAAAGCTAAAAATCCTATTCCTTTCTCTCCACAAAATTTCAAAGCCCTAGATCAATATTCCTACAGCTCTCTGGAAAAAGTTATTGTTCAAAACTCTGACTCATCTCGGACTCTGGTAATCTCTGTGACTACCTCGATAGCAACTTCTTGTGAACACAAATGCAGTTCAGATCGCGCAAAAAACAACAGGATCCGTTTCAGGATTATATGCAAACCCGACTCAACACGAATACGATCCAGATAAGATGAAGAGTCTGATCCGACTGGCCTGCAACCAACCCAAACCACCAAAAATTCAATCTGACCTGGGTTCTCAACTAATCAATCAAACCGTTCATATCCAACCCGTTGGCAGAGGCAGGCCTGTTTGCACTTAGATTAGTCATTCTGGAACCGATTCAAGCCGTTTCGAGGCGTTGGAAATGTGAGAAAATCCTCTTCTATCATCTCAGTGCATCTCGAGCTCATATTGGAGGCAACCGTCTTTTCAACAGGCCTAAAATTTTTGAAACGCTACACTTTCATTCTGAGCAGTCAGTTGGCAACGGATTCAGTGTTCAAATTTTAAAATCTTTGTGTGAGTGAATCACTTGGTGAGATGCCCCAATTATGATTTCTGAATTCAATCACCATCCGAGTTTAAAACGATGTCTTTACTATAGAGAACTAAAGGACGAGTTCTTTTAAAAAGTGAGAATAAGTTTTCTTCAATCAGGGGAGAATCATGGGGACATGAAGATATTAAGAAAGAGTTGTTTTAATTTTTTTTGTATTAGTTTTTATTTTCTTTTATTAGGCTTTATTTATTTTATGTGAGGCATGAGTAGTGCATGCATCATCTTTTCTATATAAACTATTGTAGTGTTTTTGCTTAGGATCAATGAATGGATTATTGAAAATTTGAGTTCTTTTGAATTTTTATGTGAGAGACATGAAGTGGGAGAGCGATTCTCCTGGGTGTGAAGCCCGAATCTAAATCCCCGTGTGTGCATGGAGTGGGTGAGTGTCACCTGGGTGAGAGGCCCGAATCAATCTTTATCATTCCCCAATGTTTCAAACCCTAAATTAGTTTATCCCCAATCCACCTCAAACTCCTAAACTCTAGATTTGTTTTTCTCAATCTCACCACAAACCCTGATTTTTCCCCTTCTGTGCTGCGTCAACCCCAATCTAGGGTTAAGTCGTCTATTCTCTAAAACCTAACAATTACATTTTTGACATTTTAGAATAATATTTTCTACATTGTACATATTATTTCACTTTGATCGTCAAATGTTATAGGGAACAAATGGATAAATTATAATTCTTCCATCTTGCATCAACAACAGAAATTGGTGTCAACTTCATTTAACAAATTTACTGTAACCAATTCCGAATAAATACCCCTAAAACACTTGTGCCATACCAGACCAAAGAGAATCCAATTATGAGTTTCCATGCCCAACTATCATTGCTATATTCCACCACCAAAACCTAAAGCTAAAATGAAATTACTATCTACTTGTATTTGTCTTTCTATTAACAATCCTAAGCAATCATTTTGTGTATGCGTCTCTCATGCTTTTTCTTGTTGTTATTGCTGCTCAAGAGTCTCAACGAAAGAGTTGTACTGAACTTTTATGTTAAACTATCAACTAACAAAATCAATAGCCAAAAGATTCCACATTGCGGGTTCTCTCACCATCGCAAAAGTTTCAACTTGATACCAATATCTACTTCTAAGTAACTGTAATAATCCAATCTTGTATGAAGCTATAGCAAAGGACAAATTCAACAATAATAATCCATAACAAAACCCAACAACTACAAATTCCAATCAAAACCAATAGAATAAAATTAAAGGGTAGAGATCAAATCACCTGCTTGATAACAAGAGAACCATTAGGGCCAACGACAATATATACAAAATTGAGGTTCCCATCGCCAACTTCTTTAATGGTCAACCCCTCCAACTGGTTGCCCAAATGAGAGCAGATCGCAGGCGTGGCCTTTATGTACTCGATTAGGGATTTGTCATCCAAAGCCCTAAACCCTGGAGCCGCCTCCATTTCTGCTCTCTACTTCTTGTTCTTCTTCAAGTTGGGGGCTTAGTGAAGGGGACGCACAGAATAAAGATGAGGACTTTGAAATGCTGAAATTAAAAGGCCAGAGATCAAAACCCAATTTGAAATTGGGCTAGAATCCGATTCATTGAACCTGGCCAGGTTTTTTTCTGAGGTGCTTGCCGGCTTTCCTCTAACGGCGTGACCGGTGCCGTCAATCATTGAAGAAATTTAAGCGAGTTGTTGGGCTTGGAATTGGTAATGGACCTGATTTGAGGCCTTTTAATGGGTCCAAAAACTAGAACATTGATTTACATCATTATGTGTGCCCAATGTCAATTAATTAAGCCCTCTCATTATAATAAGGGGTCGGAACAAACCCGAGGGACCTCGCGACCTGGTCTCAAGAAAGCCCAGCTCTAGCCCGTCATGACAAAAATGAGGTAGGGACTAAAGCCATGTTTTATGCCCGTTTTATTTTTTAGGTGGGACTAGGTCTTGTCTTAGGTGTGGCCCGACCTGGAGCCCGACCCAGCCCTTAAGGTGATTCATTTTAGACCCCGTTTATGAGTCTAGGAAAATTTATTTCCACCCCCTGGAGAAAACTCCCCTGGTTAAAAACCTTCTACTGATTTATTTTGCAACAAAACCCTCCTTGACCCAATTCTGCTATATGCTTACCCCTTTGTTCCCACAAAAAGGCAATATCGCTAGGGGTGTAGTTTTATAATTGCGATATTGTCTTTGGTGAGGTAGTTCTGTATGAAGTAACTAGCGGCCCGTGCGTGACACAAATTTAATGCTTGATGAGCACTGTACTTTTGGTGGCTGAAAGTTTGTTCACCCATTACTATTTTTCGTCCTCTATGAGCTGAGTCAACAAATTTGCTTAATAAAGGAATTTTTGTTGGAGATCTTCCATTTTGTAGCATTTAATGCTATGTAGGATAATTGTATGTTATTTTGCTATTGGGTGGACACTTTATCATTTTGGGTAATGGTTTCTCCAAGATTTTTAGTGAAAAAATATTTGTAAATGGTGAATTTGGATGGAGAAATAGATGTAAGATAGAGAATTTGGAGGGAAAAAACTAGGCTGGACAGGTACTTTTCCACCGATTTTGATCCTTCCTGTCTACAAGCACCACACAAACATTGTATTGTTGTTCTCTCTCTCATTTCTACCTCTTTAGGTTTTTTTTCTTCGTTTTCCTCTCTATTATCTAATATTTATTGTCAATGGATTCAGAAATAAATCTTATACTTTGTTGTGTGTTGTTAGGTTACCGATGGAGATGCTGCTTTCGTGTACTTGAAAGATGGGCAAAACATTTTCACCTTCAAGATGGAAGTGTCCAACTTACTGGATATTCCTGTGTGCTCCTTAAATCTGTGTTACACCCTTGAGCAACAACCTTTTTTTTGGGGTTGAACAGTAACAAAGAAGTCGAATATTTGCTTCAGGTTAGCGAAAGATATTATTGTAGATATGTAAGTGTCTTTGCAAAGGGTGACGACGCTTCCATGTCTCGAATTTGTCCCGAGGCAAGCCAAAAGTAAGAATTTTTTTTTCCAAAGTTGGACGTTTTTTGGTTCGGTCATCATATTTGTGTTTGCTATTGTTCTTGTTTTGTCCACATTTGGTGATATCTCATCACCTTTCTTTATATCACAGAAATACGTAACTCTTTTTTAGTTGCTTTTATTTAATGCTTAATTTGTTCAACTGTAGATTAACTTGTCCATATTATTGTAAGTTTATCCACCCACAGGTCAACATATCCACCTATGGGTCAAGTTGTCCACACTAATGATAGCTTGTCACCTATGTAACAATCAACATAATTTGTCCACTTATGCAACAATTTGTCCACTTATAACGTAAATTGTCCACCTATGTCTGTCATTTTGTTCTTTGTTTTCTACAGTCCACTGGAGTACCCAAAAATCACAGAATATAGCAAAACCCACTGTCTCTCGTATCGACGGTCAACATGTGTGGCTAGCAGAAGACATATCAATGATACCATCCATTCCCCGCTTGGTGGCATGATGTTATCCAAGATGTTGGGCAATAACTTGACGACGCGAAAGAAGTTAGGTTGATATTGATTACTACTCCAGAGCGAGAAATTTGTGTACGAGTTTGTGAAGAATGAGAAAATAAGGGTCACAATTTAGTGCATTCACATGCAAGACAAACATTGGCCTTGGAGACTCCACGCGTCACCGATGGCCCTACCAGTATATTTGCCATAAAAACCTTCAACTATATTTATATACATAGCAGCAATATGGCTACAGATAGACACAAGAAAGCATTCAGGAAATAGATAACATCCCTTCTCCAGACTATCTTAATACACCGTCCAACATAATAAACCCATCAATGATAAAAAGGACTCGAAGGCTCAATATGGGGTGGAGGTTAATTATCACACGATTGGTGGGGGAAGGAGTTGTCACAAAGCGAGCTCTATGGAAAGGCATGACACTTCTATGACTTGCTACGCTGGTAAGATTATCGTCCACATATACATATTACTGTCCACATTTAACCTGATTTATCCACATTTAACTGGTGTTGTTCACATGTCACTGGTTTTTCTCACACTTAACTAAGTTTGTCCACTTGTACTTGTTTCTGTCCATATTTAACTCGGTTTGTCCACCCTCAGATCTCGACCTTTCTGCCTTCTCCAAAGTAAACAATCCTTATATGTCAATCATCAACGTAATCTTGGCTCAATTCAGGACCATCGAGAAGGCCAACTGGGTCTTGGCCAACTCGTTTGAAGAACTCGAGGGGATGCAATTAAAGCCATATTAGACCGATTGCAGATAATCTCAGTCAGGTCGCTGGTCAACGAGTCCAAATCTGATATTAAAGGATATCTGTGGAAAGTAGCCAACCACTGCAACGTGTGGCTGGACTCGCAAGAACGAAACTCGGTTGTGTATGTTTCAGTTGGAAGCATCGTGGTTCTGACAAAAGACGAATTGATCGAGATGGTGAACGAGCTTTTAAGCTGCGGTCGGGATTTTCTCGGTCATGATAGAGAAGAACCAAAATTTTTTACCAAAAGGATTCATGAAGAGCATTAAATAGAGAGGGATAGTGGTCTCTTAGAGCTTGCAGGAGCGATTCCTGGCTCTTGGATTGGTTTCGTGTTTTGCGAAAAACTACAGGTGGAACTTGAAACTGGAGGTTTTGTCAGCCCTGGTGCCTATGATCATGTTCCCTCATTTGGGCAATGAAGTGCCAAATGCCAAGTTTATGGTGGATGTTTACATGGTCGGGGTGAGGCTGAAGGAATCAGTGGCGAGAGGGGAGCTCGAGAGGTATGTGATGATGGGGTGATAAAAGCCGAGAGGATGAGGGAGAGGGCGGTGGAGTGGAAGGAGGCAGCGAGGTCAACAGTGGCCGAGAGTTGGTCATCGGACCGAAATTTTCAGGCTTTTGTCGATGAGATCACGACCAAAGTCAGTCGTTGAACAATGGACGAGTAATAGATCACATCTGACAGTGTAAATTATATGTTTGATAGGTGCATTGTCCAAATCTAATAGAAGTATATGCTTTCTTGATGCATATATAAGTTGTCTAGGTCAACTCATTGTGCTATTATCATGTGGATGATGTGTGTATCTTATTTTTCAAGATGTGTTATATTCATATACCTTATGTTTATCTCATATGTGTCTCTAGTCTAAAAATCCATTGCAGCTTGCCATTACTCCCTAGATAACAAAGCAGGTAGTACATTATTTTTCATATCTTTTTTTTTAGAAGAAAATGGGACCAAAAGGTCCAATTTGAATGTTATATAAATGAAAAAGCATATTAAAAAGCAAGAAACAACCCCTCACCAAGCAAGTGAAGGACAGGAATAAAAATAACAAAGGTAACAACTAAAGAATACAACAAGAGAAGAACTAGCAAAGCGGACGAGATGTTTCCTCTAATTGTCTGAGAAGAATAAAGCCCGAGGGGAGACTTCTGCTGCTGAGATTAGTTTTTGATTAAAGATTCTTGAGTTGCACTCTATTCAAATGGACCAGATGACGGCTTGGACGCGGTGTCCCAATTCTTCGAATGGCACAAGGGATGCACAAAGTTCGCCAGTCTCCCACATATGACAGAGAGATGTAGCCAAGATGAAAAGTTTAGACCAGTCATAATAGGATGCCAAACTTGCCAGGAAAAAGTGCAAGATAAGACGATATGGGTGGATGATTCTGGGTAGTTTCCCAAAAAAAATGCACAATGATAGCGGCCCTGATGTAGATAGACTCCAGTAGGCAATCTATAGCGGACAGCCAGCCATATGGTAATCTTTACTTTGAGGGGGTCATCGCCTTCCATATAGTCTTTGCCACTTTGTCTGGTGGCTGTGGAGGTTGCAATAAATAATATTGAGATTTGATGGTAAAAGTAGCAAAGGAACCAGTTTACCAAATCGCCCGGTCTGGAGCATCATGGAATGTGTGTAGACAAAGTGTCCGAAGTAAAGCAACCAATATTTGAAGTTGTATCAGGGAGAGAGGGTTGCAAAAGGTGAGAGTCCGGTCAGTGTCTTGAATTTGTGAGCTAACCCATGCTTCTTTATTAGATGCCATCTCAAAAAGGCTAGAAAAGGCATTGGTAAGAGAAACATCCCCATTCCAACAACTTCTTCCAAAAAATAACCGTGGAACCCTTCCCACATGTAACGCCCCGATCCCATGGGTACGGAGACGTTACTGCGACATATATAAGTAGGTCAAAAATTCTCTTACATATATACGCTAAACATCAGTACGATAAGAATCAAAGTATGAAAGTACGTGGTGTACTATACATTCCAACATATGGGTATAATTACAAAGTCATCATTGGATGTGACATAATATTATAAGAATATTATATCACTGATAGGCACAAATGCGAGAATATAAAAAGATATATAATTATGAACAATACAAAAGGCGCTCACGAGTTATAAAAAGAAAACTCGGGAGACGAGCAGGGGCCTAAAAGGTTAGGGCCTCGGACTGTTCTACCACTAATCCACGACACTATCACTGCGCTTTTCTGATCAACAGGAAGTCTACCACAGTCCAAACTCAAAGATCTGAACATACAGGTCCAGGGGAGTCAGAAGCTTCCTAACGGATGGCAAGATGAGTGCCAAGTGACGTCCAGGAATAAGCACATGTGTATCGATAAATCTGAATCAAAAATAGGTATTGAAAAAGTGTCGTAAGTACAGGCACACAACAGTAGGCAATGAGACATCAAGTAAAGTAAATATAACAAAACCAGTTATTCAAGTCCAAATTACCGATTCGTGAGATTAGTATGCCAAAGGAATAACCCAAATAAGGAAACTCTATCTCTCTATATATATATACACACACACACATACATATACATATACATACATATATATATATACATATACATATACATATATATACACATATACATATACATATACATACTATATATATATATATATATATATACAGAGACACATACACACACAACACACACACACACACACACACACACACACACACACACACACACACACACCCTATACCTCATGTCACCATATCTTGAGTTCATATAACCCGAGTTGACTCCTAAACTAAGAAAACAGCATAAAATCGATAAAACCGATAAGACTGAATAAAAGCAAACCAGTTGTACAAGCTCAGTTTACGGCTTCATATGACTAGTACATCGAAGGAATAATTCAAATAAGGAAACCCTTATCTATATGCCTTATACATCACGTCACCGTAATCCAAGTGTATACGACCCGAAATGTAAAACAGCACGATGAATTATTAATTAGCACTTTATTATTACTCGTCCGACCCATATATCTAAGTATGTGTACAGGCGCACGTTCCATCCCACATATATCCATATATGAGTAAGTCGAGATTGTTATTGAAAACTGATGATGAAACCAACGGGTTATGTTCGCAGTGGGTCTCGTGCATGCCTGGGACCATGGTTCAGGGTGTTCCGTTGCTGGTGTACAGAACTGGCTGCAAGGCGTACAGGAAGTGGGTCTTATTGTATGCCCATTCAGGAATATAATAAGAGGTAGGGAGTCAGCGCTCCCCTCGAAACACCTAGAGGCCCTCAGATAGAACCGAAAGTTTTAGTTGCATAACATAACTAATATCACTGTAAACATTTCACCACTTGAAGTTCATTAGTTTCCCCTTACACGATGTATGTTGGAATTGTTATAGTTTATTATTATGTAATTATCATATTACGGGAATAATAGGAGCAAGACAAGTTTAGGAGTTACGAAGTAAAAGGAGTATATAAGTACTAGAGATATAGGTCACTGTATTTAATATAGGATAGCATGATAGGATTCCCGAAATATGATAATCACAAGTTAAGTGTTAAGCATGACAGATGATAACAAGCAAGTGTCAGGTGATGACAAGCAGGTACCAGGTGATAGCATGCAGGAGTCAGATGTCTGATTAGTTTACAATTCTATATCATTACACTACATTTTCCTACCGATTTATGACAAAAATGCTTCTCACCCGTGTTTTGGTCTCTTTTGCAGATAATCAAGACTAGAAGGGTAAATGGGTAATAAGAGCCTAATTAAATTCATTTTTGGGTAATTAAATTAACATTGGATACCATGCAAGGGAGCTTCTAAAAGACCACATTGGATTCCTGTATTTGAAGACGTATCTGGAGAAATATACATCTAAACAACCCAAAATCAGATACAGCCAGAAGCTTTTCGAGACTAGACAAAGCCATGACAAAAAGATCAGGGCCATTGCCCCTGATAATGCCGCGGATCCACAAAGATCTTGGGGATCCCGATACTTTTGAGAAGTCACGTGTTGATTTTCGACGCGTGGCCTCGTCTGGTCAAACCTATCTCCTTTTTCCTATAAATACTACATTTGAGGGCCAGAAATAAGGACGGAGAGCAGTAGCTATGATTTCTCTCTTCTAATTATAGAGTAGGATTTTCTTCTCTTTTCTTTGTATTTTTCTTTCTTTTTATCTTATAGTTGGGTTGAGTTGATTCGGGGGGGAGGGGGAGAGAGAGAGAGATTGATTGATGTATAGAGAGTGACAATCTATGTAAAGGTGTCTTCTTTCTTCTCTATTGTAATATTCTCCATCTTCTACATGGTGCTTAGCTAACTTTTCTTCTCATGACATCTAACTACTAACTACTAACTAGCTAACTTCTTACTTAATCGACATGAATCTAATAACATCTACTAGGCCTTGCCCTTGCAAGAGCCATTGATGGTTCATGATGATGGATTCTAACATTTTAACACTCTAACATCTAACCACTAACAAGGTAACTTTCAATGTCTTTTTTATTTCATGCTCACTTCTACTTGGTTTTGATGATCTAATAGTACATTGCACCTTGTTGTGTGGAATGGATGTGTTTGAATGTGAAGAACAATTTCATGTGCCATACTTTGTAATGCTCTTGAAGCGAATGACTAATGATGACTAAGGATCAATGTGAGGCAAGTATCACTAAGAGATTAGCATGTTAGTGGAGCAATTAGTAGTTAGTAGCTATGAGATTTCTTTAATCATTTTTATCTTCTCTTTTTTATTTGTTTTAAAAATTAATTTAAACACCACTTCTTTATCTTCTCATCGCCGTTTTTATCGCCTTCTTTACCTATCACATCTGCCTTTCTTTTCTCCTTCCCATTCTTTAACAAAGAAGAACTGTTAACAAAAACACGTGAATATCGAACTGTTAATGCTTTTATCGCTTCCCATCACTGTGAATTCGACCCGTATAGCCATTATGCTATAACGGAAGTATCGGGGAAGCCAAAGCACACACACGTTTTTACTGAATTTAGAAAATACATATTTTTGTGTACGGTCTTCACTCCGAACAAAATTTGGCGCCGTTACCGGGGATGGGAATGGTTTAAACTCACATTTTTGTTAACATTTTCTTCTCTGTTTTGTTGTGTAAGTTAATTTTTACAGAAACTGAACATTACAGAACTTTACACTTGCTCGCATCTCCTTGCTCTCAAAAGTAGGGACCCTGCTTACATAATATTGCCGCGAAAATCCTAGAATAGCTACGGAAACACGGCAAAGTTTTGGGGTACTGATTTTCAATTTTGCAAGGTTGTTCAAAATATCATGTTATGATGTATTCTGCTATCTATTTTCTGCTTTAATTACTTACACACTGCAATAATTAAGAACTAAAATTAGTGATTGGATGCTTTTAATATGGTTTAGACATTTGCATTTAGGGCACGTGTCTATTTAATTCCATTATACTATATTTTGTTCTATGTTGTGATCTGAACTGAGATGTACATATGTCATTGCATATTGCATAGGACAAACATGTGAGTGATTTACTCGCTTTGTGTGTTATTCTTGTCTCTATTGCATACTTGCATGAATTGGACTTAAGGGCATAACCCGATACAATATAAGGTGAGGAAGTCATTACCCTTTCTTAGCCCAAAAATCACCTCCCCACTCACACAACCCAAGCCTTAATAAAAATTGATAGACGTTGCCCCCTAAGGACATCTCAGACTCATTAAGAGATTGACCAAGGGTGAAACTTGTGAGAACTATACTCTTACCAAATCAGCGTCTAAGGTTGGGGATAAGAGGTTAAGCCTCGAAGATCCGTGGTTTGGCGTAATTAAAGCCCCTTACTTATGCACGGATACATTCTACCGCATTTTGCCTCTACCTGGCCGATTAGCTCATAGTCGGGTTCATACAACAACCTCCCCCGGGTAATCGACCAGTTAGGAGTCGTCTAGGTATAGGTCAATCCTAGTATATGCTTGGTTTTGATTTTTTTTCTTTTTTTTGTTTGTTTGTTTGCTTTTTCTTTTTTGTTGTGTTTGTTTGTGAAATAGATTTCAATAACAATTCTTTCAATCCTAATATGAATCCATACTTCACATCGATCTCATTTGATTCGAATAACTCCAACCCAGCTTTGAATAACATGAACCAATCAAATAATCTAGATTTGATTTATTCGACGCAATATAACTCATACCGCTTATCCGATGACCAATATTTTAATTTCAACTCTTCACAGAGTCTACGGGGATTCATCTCCCTCGGGTCTAATTTTCAACCACTTTGTCCACAATTTTCATAATATTCACAATATTCATTCCTCGATTTTGCTTCCTATACTCCAGTAATACCCTGATTCCATAAATACGTATCCTTTTACGATTTTCGACATTTTGATCGTACACATGTCATTTCATGTACTATATTTCTCCATTTGACCCAAAATTTTTTACACAAGATTCTGCACTAGCACTAGATTCTACAATAGGAAATTCACAATTTTTGTTTTAAATAATTATTTAATTAAATTTTTCCATCTCCTTCTATTTTCTTTTCTTTCTTTTTTAAATTCATTGCTTTTCCAATTTTCTTCATTTTAATTTTTATATTTTTTCCATGGGATATTTACACATAAAACCCTAAAAAATTTATATTTGCATCTATTTCTTTCCTTTTTCTTTTTCCTTTTCTTTTTCTTTTCTTTTCTCCATGATTCTAGAACTTTCTAGGTTTCTTTAAGAAGCCAAGCTCTTGGCTTCTCATGCAAGCCATCTCCCTCTTTCTTATCTCCTCCCACACTAGCCCACACCATAGCCGGCGACCTTCCTCTCTCCCTCCATCATTTCCTCTCTAAAAATTACCCAAAAACCCCTCCAAAAATTCTCCAAAAATCATAAAAATCCTACCACCACTCCAACACCATCATAGCTTCTCTACACCTTCCTTAACAAGCCCTAATTTCTCCCTAATTTTTCTCCCTCCAAAAGACATTAAAATCCCACTTTCTCTCTCTAGGAAAGCTCTTTCTCTCTCTAAAAATCTCAGAAAATTATTTTTATTCCATGGCTGCTCCTAAAACATCCTAACATCATCCCTAGATCCCCACACACCTCATATATTTTTTCCCTAATTTTTTTCTCTCTAAAAATCACCAAAATGGCACTTTCTCTCTCCTTTCTCTAACTTCTCTCTACATTTTCTCACTCCTCCTCACACCTACCCAGGACGGTTACTACAGGGGGATTCCTCTCCCTCTCCTCTAACTCCATAATTTTCTCCTATTTTTCTCTCTAAAAAACCTAAAAAACTCACTTTCTCTCTCTTCCTTTCATTTTCTCTCTAGATTTCTCACTCTCTCTCTCTCTTTGCTCAAGCCGTCAGCCACCTAGGCCTTCCCCATCTGCTCCTCTACCTACTCTACCAATTCAACCCCATCCACCCTTTCTCTCTCCTCCAAACCCAAAATCCTAATTTTCTCTCTCTAGTTTTCTCTCTCTTCTTTGATTTCTCTCTCTAAAAACCCTCACCATAACTCCCTCCTTTCTCCTACAGTCCACAGCCAGCCCATTGGCTACCCACGTGCACAGTGCACGTGGTATCGGGTATTTTTCTAATATAGGCGAATACTCTTTTCTTGTTGCATATGTGCACATACACACGTGTACTCATATATTTTGACATGTGCAGTCATATTTCATGTTTGGAGCATTTCTAGAATTTTTTGTAATTTTTAGAAATTATCTGGGCATTTTTATGGATTCCTGCATTTTAGGAATTTTCTGTATATTTTAAAATTATTATGTGTATTTAGAAATTATCTATGTATTTTTAGGGATTTTCTATGTATTTAGAAATTCTACATATTATATGTATTTTCTGAGTATTTGAGAATTTTCTATGTATTTTTAGAAATTTTCAATAATTTTCTGGAATTAAAATGTATTTTCTGTAATTATCTGTATTTTAACATTGGGACAAACAGTGGTGCAGGTTGCAGATACAGATTCTCGGGATGAACTTTCCTTCTGGGATCCTAGTCTTAGGAGACCCTTTCCGGTTATCCAAGGGCAACAGGTCAGCGCCACCGCCCACTACCATTAGGGTTTCGAGGTAGCCGGATAAAGGGGGTTCTATACCTCGGATGCTCTATCCGTTCTGGAATATCATCTGAGAGACCACTTTGCAGGTCACCCATCACTTTTGGGTTTCGTGGTGACTGGGGGCAGAGGGTACCCAGCTCAAGAGCACGATATGGAGCCTGTGACTGTGTTTATGATTATATTATATTTTACTGCTTGTGAGCGGTACTAACATTTTTTGCAGGTACTTATACAACCTCCAGACTTAACTAACCTCTTTGAGGTTTTTAATGACTTAGTTCCGTTTTAACGGATTAATTCCGTTTATATCGCTACCGCCTGGTGAGCGGGACTAAGCGCCCAACACTTTATCACTAGACACGCCAAGGCGGAACTCTACCGGATTTTAGACTCGCATTTTAAGATCGAGTTATATCCTGAGTTCCCTTATATATTTCAGTGTATAAACACTGTTCGCTGATCTTGCCCCAGCACTGCTTTGCTCCGCTTGTATGTGCATAACTGTAGTGCTGCTTTAATACTATTGACTGGATACTGATACCAATATTACTGATACTAATATCGATATTGCTACTGATATTTGACATGGGTTACCTGACACAATATCTATTACTGACACTGACTACTGTTACTGATACTGACTACTAATACTGACATTACACCCGACATATGGATACCGACTACAGAACATATATTGATTATCAAACGGTACCATAACTCCTGATCTATTACATCACACTGTTTCTAGATTTGATACCGAAACTCTTGACTGGATATAATACCTGAATCATGATTATCGGTTTACGGGGAATCATCACTGAATCCCGATACATGATACTCTTGTTATTGTTTTGTTTTGATATGTGAAACTAAGTGCCACGTGGAGCAAAGTGCCACATCACATGTCCTAGTTATGGGGGGCACCTCTTGAATCCTCGGGGGCCACCTCTAGAATCCCATACCTGATGTGTGAAACTAAGTGCCACGTGGAATAAAGTACCACATCACATGTCTAGTGATGGGGGCCACCTCTTGAATCCTCGGGGGCCATCTCTTGAATCTCACATCTCTTGATTATTGTACTCCTGATACTGTATTCCTGTTTTTTCCGTAAATCGATATCGTGAAACTCAACTGAAAATAATCCTGAACATCTCTAATAAAGATACAACTTACACTGGGTCAGGAGAAACTGATGTTCTTCAACAATTCATAATGGCTCGATATTGCAACTACTGTTCAGAACTACCTGAGGCCATATGAGTTCTGGTGGGGTGTACTGGCACCCTGTACTGATCTTATTGTTCCTGATACTGTTACGGCTTAACGGCCGGGATTGGAGGCCAGATCTAATTGCACTGAGGCCGTTGTCCCGAGTATGCACGGGGCCTATTATGAACATGATACCTTGATTTTTCATCAGTTTTCAATAACCAACCTCCGACTACTCTTATGTGGATGTATGTGAACTGAGATGCTTCGGCATATACCTAGACATCTGAGTAGGACGAGTCCTAATAATAATAAACATGTTACTGACTTAACTTCTGTACTGATCATGATTCCACTAATCGGACATGACAACATTCTTGACATCCCAGCTCTCAGCAACTCTAGTTGTATATGCCCAGTTGATGGTGAAGTGAGGTATATGGTATATACATGAGGGTTTTCTTGTTTGGATTATCCCCTCGACGTACTAATCTCATGGATCCCGAAATTGAGTTTATACAATTGGTTTTGCATGCATTTACATTATACATGTGCTGTTGATAAATTACATATGCTTTCATTGATATGATTTAAACATGATTTTATGTATTCATAAACATGTTTTCACGTCATTTAATTTATTTCCTATACATGTGTATTTGCTTTTACACACGCCACTTGGCTTTCTTATGTACTCGCTGGTTGCATCCTGACAACTCTGGATCTACATGTCTAGATATCGGAGTACTTGAGTATCAGGGACTTTTTGTTGCTGATCAGAGTGCGCAACGGAAGCATAGTAGATTTTAGGATCGGAACCTGGTAAAAGCTTGAAAACGTATCAGATGATCTTCCAGATCCATCCTCTTTGTCTGACTCTCGAGATCCCTTTCCAGCTCGGGAGCCTCTTCCAATATTATATCTTATAAATGTGTTGTAAATCATATTTTGGTGCGTTCTTTGTGATGTAATATTTTTGTAATATTGGATCATGTACTGTGATAACAATGTACTTGGACTGTAATATTGGAATGTATAAACCACTGTGCTTCCGTATTCTGATTCCTGACGGTATTGTTATGCTTAGCTTACATATGTGATGGTATTTTCACCCTGCGTATGTACGTTACAATAGTGTCTCCATACTCGGTGGGTGGGGCGTTACATGTAGGTATCAGAGCTTAGGTTGAGCTCTCCCATCTTCAGTACAACCAGTGGCAGATTAATGTCATCTTAATTTACAGCTGGAGCAAGATCGAAACTATACAGTCCAATTCTAAGTACAAGTTATATGTCCTCTTATGATTTTCCTTAAACTTCTGAAAACTTTCCATCCATCCATCTCTCAGGTCCACTATCCCGATTTTTCTATTTCAAGTCAGTAAATAAATCTTTCTGATTATTCTTAAAATATCTTGTAACACCGGTGTCTAGTTCTAATTAACTATCATTAAATCCTGCTGTGATCCTTGCTTTTATCCTTTCTGTGTACATCTCACTCCTTAACGAAAATGCGAGCACGCAATTTTTGCGAGGTGAGAAGAGTGTAATACCCTGATTCCAAAATACGTATCCTTTTACGATTTTTGACGTTTTGATCGTACACATGTCATTTCATGTACGTATTTTTCTCCGTTTGACCCAAAATTTTAATACAAGATTCTGCACTGGCACTAGATTCTACCCTAGAAAATTCACAATTTTTAAAATAATTTTTTTAATTAAATTATTTTTCTCTCTCCTTCTATTTTCCTTTTCTTTCTTTTTTAAATTCATTTATTTTCCAATTTTCTTCATTTTAATTTTTATATTATTTTTCCATGGGATATATTTATACATAGCACTCCAATAAATTTATATTTGCATCTCTATTTTTTTCCTTTTTCTTTTTTCTTTTCTTTTCTTTTCTCCATTATTCTAGAACTTTCTTGGCTTCTCCAAGAAGCCAAGATCTTGGCTTCTCATGCAAGCCATCTCCCCTCTTCCTTATCTTCTTCCACACCAGCCCACACCATAGCCGGTTACCTCCCACTCTCCCTCCACCATTCTTTCAAAAAATTACCCAAAGCCCCTCCAAAAATTCTCCAAAAATCATAATATCCTACCATCACCTCCTACAATCACTCCAACACCACCATAGCTTCT